>CAJQZJ010000203.1:245177-264003 GCA_907164525.1 Lophiomys imhausi
GAGAGAGAGAGAGAGAGAGAGAGAGAGAGAGAGAGAGAGAGAGAGAGAGAGAAACAGACTGTGTTGACAGCTAGCAACTTCCTTTGCTATCAGGAAAATTCATCTCCAGAATTTTCTGGGGAAATAATCCAGTATTCTTGAGGTGGTTCACATCTAAATCTGTCTGGAGTAGTATGTTCTTTCTATTTTTCTGTTTAAATATGCCCTTCATTCAGCAGGCCCATTTCATGGGGATATAAAAAACACATATAATATTGTTTTCCAATATGAAAATAGAGGAGACATTGAAGTGAAATAACTGAAATTTACAAACAACCTCTCCCAAAAATCCCCTAACAACCATTCAGACAAACAAAACATCTGCCTGAAGGGTGGTGGAAAAAACTTGAAAGCAGGTTAGGTGGAGAAGTTCAGGAATGAAGCTGAGGGAGCCTCATTCACGAACAAGTCTTCAAACCTAATAGAGCTAGATAGATGGGAAGAGGGCTGTCTTTCCTTGTTAATTTTGATGATGGTGGTGGGAAATGAGTCTTGAGTCAGGCACATGTTAAAAAGTTTATTTGCATAAGATTAAATACTAGAAGATACTTTTTAATTCTTTAAGTGACCACCTTTTCTAGTTCAGATAAGAAAGTAGAGACAAAAGGAGACAAAATTCTACAGGTAGTACAGACTCATCTTTTTCTTAGTGGGATATCAGTGGAAAGGAAGAACCAAGTGTCTCTGTTCATTTAAAAGGTTTGGTAACTGGGATTCAGAGAGAACTTGAACTTGCCTTCCGTAGAGCTCCTAAGACATCTTCCATTTCCCAAACTGCCACAGTTTCATCTCAGCTCTGGTTCTGACAAAGCAAATCTGGCAGGTTCTAAAAAATGTGAGAAATCAAATGATTGAGTAGGATTTAACCTATCCTGTAAGGGCTTGCCGAAATGCTGCTCTCTTCTCTGAGCAGAGGGCCTGGGAATCCATGGCTACATCTATGGAGTAGATAAAGCAATGTGTTGTAGAAAGAGCTTTGGGTTAGAGGTTAGAAAATCACAGTACATTGTAGCTGCATAGTTGATAAGTTAAGAAGGGCCAAGACACTGTTAGACTTCTTATGATTTCATTCACCTTTAATATGAGGCAGAAACTATCTGCTCTGCAGCATGTACATGTGCACGCACACATGTGTTTGTGTGTGTATGCTAGTTATATTTTTGTTTTTTAAGATTATAACTACATCATTTCACCTTTCCCTTCGCTTCCTTCATATCCTCTCAGTTATTCCTTTTCACTCTTTTCAAATCTATGGCCTCTTTTTTCATTAATTATTGTTACATATATATGTTTATATGTTCATATATGTACATATATATTCCTAAATACATAAGTACAACCTAGTCAGTCTATATAATATCACTTATATGTATTTTTCCAGGACTGACCATTTGGTATTGGATAACCAGTTGGTGTGCTCTCCTCTAAGGTTCCCAGCATTCTTTAGCTGCTTGTACTTCTTTGTATAGTGTTGAGGCCTTCTGCATCCCACTCTTAACATTTTCATATCTATTGTTGTTGTTCTTGTTCAACTCATGTTTAGGCAGTCATATTGGTGAGTTTAGATCAGAATAGATAGTCACAATAGAATGAGGAACAGAAGGGAAGAGGGGAAAACAGCAGTACAGTTATCTGAAAAATTATTAATGGGTCATACTATTGTCTATTGACCTAAAATGCTTATAATATACATGGGTTGCTATATGAATATACATATATAATTTAAAAGAAAAAACCTCAATCTGGGCTGATAATGCCAAGGGCCATCTAACAAAAACTCTCAACACCAGGCATGAGAAATCCCTCTTTTGAGTTGTTGGTCAGTGTTGTCCAAGAGACTACCAAAACATTACAGGTTATTGATATTTTCCTTGCTTACTTCCAGAGGAGGAAGATAAGTCCCTATTGATAACGACTTTATGCACTTGAGGTTCAGGGCCCAGAGGCCTCTGAACTGGAACTGAACTGAAAGCTCCCTTTCTAAGGACTATCTTTCATGGTACCAGAAGGTGTCTTGCCAGCTTTCAAAGGAGAGAAGCAACCAACAGTCTTACTCAAGAATAACATCTATGAACCATAACAATGACCAATTTGACACAATAATCATAAAAGTGAACTTGTGGCATCATATTTTGGCAAAAACCAACAACTCTCTAAGACCTGTTCAATTAGAAGGACAATCAAACCAGGTCCTGGAAACCTTGCCAAACACCCATGGCTAGTAAAGTCATGAATCTTGGAGGAGAACCTACAATTTCCACTTTACTAAACTAGCAAAGTTCTTGGTTACATTCTTAATATTTATCCTTATACCCACAGATAAATGTAGGCCTCATGACCCATCAAGGACAGTTCTCTTTGCAACAGATCGAGAGACCCTTTTGTGATGACACAAAATAGCAATTAACCAAAATGAAGAGTCAAGGAGCCCAGTCCCAAAGGATACATCTACAGCACAACTCCCACACCTAAGTCACAAAGATAATTGGGGAAGAGGTGTTGGAAAGATTGTAAGAGACAGAAATTCAGCAAGTTTCTGTGAGACTGTGTCTCCTAGGAATGCCAGAAGCCACACCCATAAAGCATCACCAGCGTGTCTATAGTGTTTTGGTAAGTGAATGAACAACAGTTTACAACTGGTGAAGAGTCAACACATGTAAATGGGAATTTATGTGAGTACAATTGCTACTGAATTGAAATCTGAATTCTATAACCTTCCAGAAAGGTGTTAAATAAACCAGGTTGAGACTTACTTTTCTCTTTTTTCTCCATGTAAGAGGAATACTTAGGTTTGACTTCTTAGAAACTCGTGAAATAAATAAATTTTTTATGTGAGGGTAGAAAATCATCTGCCTTGTTATGGGATATATTGCAAATTAACAAAAATTCTTATACCTAACCAATATAAGGCAAATAAAAATAGTATTGTACACAAACAAAAGTTACTTATCATTCACCCCCCCCCCATTAAATTTAAAACACAAGTACCTTTGTTGGGAGAAATTGGTTTTCTTCTTCTGTTATTTCCTGTCTCAGATTTACTTTTAAGTGGGAACTTTCTTTTTCTTTGGCATCTATGGTATTTAAATACCATTTTATCACTCATGGTATCAAATGACTGTATATTATCCAATGTGCAAAGGGTCCTCTGTCTGGATTGTTATTAAAATGTCAATTATGATTGCATCAGTTGAAAAGTTGGATATTTAATCTGAGAAAATAAACTAAGTTATGTACCCCCTCCTGTGTTACATGGCTTTGGGTTCTGACTTCCTTTCTGATATATAACCACTGGCTGCTTAATATACAAGACTCTACTTGGTTGTAATGTAATAAATCAAATTCTTGTTACAACTTGTCTTCAGAAATTCACATACTTTCCTCCTTTCGTCAGTTTCAAACATTATAACCTATCTTTTACCTTTAATTAGTGGCTTTTAAAAAATATACTAATATGCATATGCTAGTGTTGGGTGAGTTTATACTTCTGCTACTGCTAGATGTCTCAAATCCATGCATGTTATTTCAAATCTGAGCAAAGGGCATATTGGCTTTCTAGGTATAAGTGTTGATTACTAAGACAGCTGTGTTTTGTTGTCTGTAGATTCCAAGAAGAGAGGGAAGTCAATGAAAGGAAAAAGCATGCTTCCCAGAGAAAAGTAGAAGCCCAAAAGAACTGTGTTACAAAAAAAACAAAGTGGTCATTCAACCTAGGGAGACATAGAAATCAATCTGCTCCATCTCCAGAGTTGAAGTGGGACAAGAATCTTGTTCCAAGGTGAATTTTGATAATGCCTACTCCCCAGGTTGTTCCTCCACTTGAGACTACAGAAAGAGCTCAAATGAGGGGAGACCCAAGTGGCAAAAGAAATAGTGACTTAGGGAGGAGGTGTTAATGGAATTTAGGTCAGATTTCATTTCATGGAAAAGAGATCAGCCAATGTTATGAACTACTAAATACAACTAGATTGCTTAAGAACTAGTGAAGATTTACAAACTCCTTGGATTATTTCCTCTGAATTGCAGTCAGTTTTTATACAGTTCTTGCAGCATCTGGCATGATGAATTGAATGATGGATAAGTGCTTATGAATCTTTTCCTTTTTGCACCTATTGAATGTTTGTAAGTTGTAGCGCTTTCTTTTCTTTGCATAATACAGTGTTTTTCAAATCATTTAGATATTGTTCTGCCTTAAATATTATAAACATATTCTTTGTGCTTAGTACTTAAAATAGCATCTTAGCTAGTGGCTGGGGTAGTAAGAATAATCGCAGGAGCTCTGAACACCTGGAATCCTCATCAAATCGTAGGAAACACTGCCACCATTGTCCAGCAGTGGTGTCAGCTAATTGTAGAGTTACTGCGCAATAACCCTTTTATTTGGCTCTAAAAAAATCATAACCCCGATGGAAAGTATTGTGTTTACCTGCTGGACTCTTGCATATACTAAGTCATTTCTGGTTAGAGGGAAGAAAAATTAAAACTGTCTTATACTACTAACAGAAGAAAGTATTCATATTTTTTGGGGTAAGGTTATGTTGTATGTGTGTATGTGTGTGCATGTATTTGTGTGTGTGTTCTCATCTGTGTTGGTAGTGGTATGTAGACATACAGTCCTATAAAGAATAAATCAAGCTTGGGGAGCCTAGAATCCAGTACACAATGGGAAGGTTGTGCATAGATAGTATATTTGGCTCTAGTAAGGACAGCTTCTCCCATCTGATTTTAACATAACAGGCAGGAGGCAGGGCAGCTGGCTTTCCCTAAATGGCTAGTGCCATAGCCTATCCTTTTCAATGTCACTGGATCGATAGATTTTTAAAATACCTTCTCATGTCCTCAAAAAGAGACACCTATTGACAAGCAGAATTGATACCTTAAAAAAAAATCTTCATAGGCAAAGAAGACAGATTGAAAAAAAAATTGTTTACAATATTGGTTTGGAAAGCTATCCACCCATTGTCAAAGCTTTAATTCTAGTAAGTAAGAATGATTTTGAGGTAAGGCAGATCTCCTTTCCTTGCTAGAGCTGACAAGGATGCTTGGCAGACTCTCTTCTGCTCTAAGATCCATTGCAGCTCATGTGCTGATGCCTCTCATGTTGTTTCCATCCGGTTTTTTTTTCATCATTTAAATTTTTTCTTGCAATTTTACATTGTTAGCAGCTCACAATTTCCTGGAGGGGAAGTCCTCTCTTATGTGTTTTGGTTTGACTGAACACAGTGACTTGCTGATGTCTCAAAAATATGTCTTTTGATTGGATTTATTACTGAATAACTTCAGCAGAGTTACAGAAGTAATTTTGCTCCCTCCCCCAGCAATAAACAGCCATTAGTTTGTTATTTTAAGGTTGCCTAAGGCCAGGTTTTCAGACTAAAAGTGAGTGTGAGCCATCTATCAAGAAAACAGAATTATTTAACACAATAAACATTTTAGTGTACATTTAGCCTAGAGGAAATTTATTTTTTGTCTATCTGTATGGCCTAGATTCTTCAAATGATGACTTATGCCTTGTGTTTATGTTCCTGGTTATCAGGAAAATCTAAGTCTAATCTAAAAAGGCAGAACATGGACTCAAAGTATGGTCTAATGGTGAGTGAAATGCAAGGATAATTCGAGAGTGGCTCTTAGAAAAATGTCAATAAACATTCCAACATGCGACCCGGGGCTCCAGGGTCTTAGATCTTGGGGTGGATGCTTGTACTTAGCTCTGCAAATGATTAAGATTACAGGTTCCTGGAAGCATCCCCCTCCTGTGTGCAGAAAGGTCTCTGCTTGCAAGGCATGTGACAGCACAGAGAGGAGGTACTGCATGGAGTGTACCTCCTGACTCTGGGGAAGCTTCAAGAGTTCTTAATCAGTTGATTTCATGTTTTCAGGCTAATTCCATTTCCTATTCTGAAGACTGGAAGAAAAACATCGTGGTTAAAAAAGGGGAGGAGGGAGTAGCTTAGAATTCTTGTTTTTATCTTAGAGAATGTGAATATTAATGGCTATTTTAGAAACACTTTTAAATTTGAAGGCATTTCCATGTTCCCTTCTATTTTTATTCATAAGTCCTGAAGCTGCACCCAGACGTCCTTCTCTCCTTCCTTCCATATCCTTCTGTCTTGCTGTCTAAGGCCCTTAAGCAAGTCTTTCATCCTCTTTCTGCATGCCACAAAGTAGAAGAGATGGTGAGCACTGTAGCTTTGTGGGTGATGTATGTCAGAAGAAGGGATCCAGACTTCTTAACGCAGAAGTACCCATTGATCAATCCTTCTCACTCTTTTTGTAACCATCAGCAATTCCCCCAAATCTCTTGGCATCCTTTTCCTTGAAACCAGAGCCCATGGAGGTCCGACAGTCTCTCTTGCTTTGCCAAGTATCACTCAGCTTCAGCTGAAGTCATGTTTACATATATGATCTTTCCATGCCATTTAAAATATGTAATGGATACTGTGAAAACAATAGGCATATTCAAACTCCAGCACTGCGCACAAATGAGAGAAATATTCCAATACTCATATCAGGGCCTAATGGGTATAATTTTGCTCATGATCAGGTAATGTACAGCGGCTTTCCCCAGACTGCTGGCTCAAACAAAGAAACGGTTGTCAGCCTTTTCAGAATCAGATGTTAATGATATTTCATGTCTTTGTTGAGTCTGTGGAAAGTAGCTACTGCACCTAGAAGGGAAATGACTTCCATACCAACCGCCCTCAGCCATAATCATTTGGACTGGGAAAGCTGGACCCAGTCCATATTTACATTTCAGGAAGAGGTGTGAAGGAGGATTCCAAGACAGAAACGATTGAGCTGCCTCCCATTTCTCTTACCCCGAGTTCAGTCTTATCAATGCTGCAAGAGGATCTTATTATTTCTAACATATAGAAGGGGGAAATGTAGCGTAAACAAAAGGCTGCTGTGTTTTGGCAAAGCGGGGAAGTGTTTTCTGTCTTTTTGGAAAGCTCTGAAATCCTGAAGTTGTAAGTCTTCCAGGGCTGGAGGGAGGTTTCCTCAGGCACCACCACTTGGAGAGCTGTTAAGCCTCTGCATCTTCAGGGAGATGCCCGGTACTCTTTTTTTTTTTTTTTTTTTTTTCCTTCAGAATCCTTTGTTGAAGCTCTCGGTCTTGGAATCATTTGCTTTCCTTCTTAAACTCCCCAATTGTGTCTCTGCCCCAGTGCTTTCATGCAAACGACGTTATTTTTCATTGTTTTAAGGCCAGGCTTTATTTCAAAGGCCAGTCCACACACAGAGAGAGATGGGGTCCCTCCGGGATTGCGATCTAGCACCTGGGATCTGACTGCGCTCCTAAACTGGAATTGGAATCGTGAGCCTGTAGACTTTGTACAGATAAATTGCTAAGATTATGATAGAAACAGCTCTATGGGGCAGAGTCATGGCAAAACACAAGCTCCAATAAAACTTTAAAAACTAGTAAATGTCTCACAAATCACTTTTTTTCCCTCCCACGCCAATATTGCAGTCTTATTTTAACACAACGAGAGTGAACCACCTTTGAACACAGGTCTTTTTTGTGCAGTTGTCCAAATTAAAATCAGGAGCTGTTTCCCCTGCTGCATGTGTCTGGTTACAATGACTATGTCAGTCCATCTCTGCCGTGGTGCAAATTTTATTATAAAAATTTAATCATAAGAAACATGTCTGTTAGCATAGAGCCTTCTGTGTGTATATATTTACTGAACTTAGAGTTCTGTGTAAGTTCTAAAGGACTTTATAGACACAATTGCTATTGTATACTGTGTTGAGTAAGATATTTTCCAGATTTGCTTAATTAACAGGACTTTGGTCCAACCAATTCAGTCATCTTAGTGACTTAGAAGTCTGTTTCTCATTGTCGCAGCCTAGTGTTCTGCTCCTAAAAATACTGCTTATGGACAAACAAGCAGCACCCCAAGGCTTCTAGAGATGCAGAAACTTGGTCCCAAATAAGACATTATGAATCAAGTGCTTGTATTTGTGGTCTCCCCAGTATATTTAAATAGCAAGGACCATCCCGGTGGATCCTAAATTGTGTAGTTAATTTTAATGTTAGAAAGTTTTGGAAATCCTTATATATTTTTCATTGTCAGGAGAAAATTATATAATGTGGCAATATCCTGGCAGCCATAACATATTTCTCCTCCTCTTTACTTCTGAGGAGTATGCTTTTGGCATAATCTGATACATCATCATCATCATCATCATCACCATCATTGCCATCACCATCATCATCACCATCATCATCATCATTAAGAGGTCCTGCAATATAGTTCAAGTTGACCTGGAACTCACTATTGAGCTAAGGCTGACCTCAAGGTTTTAATGCTACTTGTTGGCCTCCTCATTGATGGGATTACAGGCATATGCCACCACACACAGCTTCATAATTTATGAAGAGAACACAAAGAGAATTATCAGGAAGGTTATACAAATACTTTGTATTGTACATGTGCATTTAGGTATCTTAACGCCTGAAGGAGAATACTTATGTATCACTGCCAATCCAAAATAACAAGAAATAGTCACAGTCAGGATTTATGTAACCATATACCTTGGACTCTTTATATTTAGTGTCCACTTAACCTTTATAGTAATACCATGGGATATCTTGTTATCAGATGAGATAAGGAAAACCAAGGAATAGAAGGGTAGAGCCTTGCCCTTATCCACAGGGCTAAAAATAGAGGAACTGGGATTCTTTGGTTGCCTTTCTATGGCTATTAAGTGATGACTTTGAGATTGGATGAACTTTTAGTGATCTGTATACTTCATGTTCTTATGTAAAGACAATGAGAACCTGAGAAGCTGTGAACCTTGCTAACACTATAGAACTACAGATAAATTAGCAGCAATTGATAGCAGAGTTTACACATTTAGATATTATGTCTTCCCTGGGGAATATGCAGGCCTGGATGAATGTCAGAACAGTGATAGACCTATTTCATCTTGTTCTCAAAGACATATGCCGCTAAAGTTTAGTGATGATGTCCATTAATTGGATGCTCCTTGTGTGGTAGAATTGTTATTTCATTCACGTATGACCATGCATGTAGTACATATGTACTTGCTTGTGTGGGTATCTCCATGTGTATCACAGGTACTCATACACATGGATATCACATGGATATGTACCTTCTGTCTAGGCTTCCCTTTAACTTTGTCTGTTCTGGTTATGCCTTTTTACAGTAACCACGCTGATCGATGTGTTTATCGGCAAGTCAGCTGCCCATCGAGGCTCAGGAGATTTCAGCAAGAATGGAGGGTATGAGGCCCAAGGTTAACAAGCAGAGCAAAGGGCTAGATTCGGTGGAGCACTGACAGTATTGATGTTGGCTTGTGCAAGTAAATGCATAGCTCCATATTTAAGTCATTGTTGATTTCTATAATACAGGTGGAACATGCTCAATCTGAAGACTAAAAACCCCCAAGTGCTATGAAATCTGAGACATTTTGAACACTAACATGATGCCACATGTGGGAAATTCCACACCTGGCTTCATGCGACAGACTGCTATCAATCAAAGTGCAGATGCATTAACAAGAATATAAGAAATGATTCTTTCAATGTGAATGAAGTGTCTCTGACAAATGACTTTTGAGTTTAGATATGGACTATTCCTCATAATAGCCTATTTTATATATTCAGAAATAAAAAACCCTATTTTTTAAACTTCTCTGGTTCCGATTATTGTGGAAAATTCAGTCTCTATTATCTTTGTCTAGAAATGTGCTTTGTGAATGATTATATGTATTCAAAAAGTTAAGTGCGTAAGTTCTGGAGGAAAGGCAATAAATAGGTAAAACAGTCTCATTAGTCCACTGTTTTAATATTAAATCCCAACTACTTTTATTGATTGAGTACACTTTTATTAGTTCAAAATGGATATGTCTAGAATGTTCCCATTTTGGAGGGCAGAGTTGCAAAAGGATTGGTCCATATGCTTCCATATACTGTCAGCAAACCACAGTTAACATGGGACTCTATTACTTCTCATGTCCTTTTGTGTCCTTTCTCCTACTGCTGTCAGCTATGCACCTTAGTGAGTCATCTTAGTGTTGTTGTCTAGGAGATGTGAAAACCAGTTTCCACATGCACACGGTGAGAGCTGTGTCAGGTTGCTACATCCAGAAACTCTATGGCTAGTAAGATTATAAAATAATATGAAAAAGAAGAGATCATTTCCCTCTTATATTTTGAGATGCCCGTAGATTTATATACAATCATAAAAGATTACAGGAGACTAAACTAAATAGTTTCCACTAATACCATGGTTTCCTTTAGCGTCATCACCAGCAGCCTTCTGCTTGTCCTCCCTTGACCCTCTCCTCTAAGGATGCCTCTTTTGCTAGGCCTTTGGTGGCACAGATACAGGTAAAAACCACAAGTTTTTCTGTAGTGTTAGGACAATGTCAAAGTTTTCTGCTTTTCTAGGATGCCCTTTTCCTTCCTGGTCCTTTGCCTTGAGAGAATAAGCTTTCTTTAGCTTTTCTCTGTTGTCTACCCTTATTTCTGCTGTTACTTTAGCTTCCATTCTAGAATATATGAGGAACAAAGGAAGTATAGGTAATTCATTACCATGTGAAACTCTTAGCTAACCTACTTTCATTTCTTTATCTCTCAGCACCTTCTTGTATTGATGTTCTTTATGAGAAGTTTATTTGTATAGCTTTGGCTGTCCTGGAACTATCTCTGTAGACTAGGCTGGACTTGAATTCACAGAGATCTGCCTGCCTCTGCCTCCAGAGTGTTGGGATTAAGGTGTGCACCATCATTCCTGGCTTGTGTTGACATTTATACATAATATTCATGGCTGTTACTTGTAGCAATGAGAAAATTGGGGGAAATCTGTTATTCATCTTTTTGGAAGAAGTAGTTTTTCTCTACTAGATATTAAACTATAGTTGAAAAGAAAAAATTCATCCATCTGTTCATTCAACTAGTTGACTTTAGGTGGCCAGATCTTTGGCCAATTAAAATTTTGGTAGTTGATTTTGATGTATGATATTAATAGTTGCAAGCCACTATAAGGAAAACTGTTTAAAATAATTTGTAAGCATAAAGGAGCTGTTCATTGATATCCTTTAAGGAATTTTGGAGTGACCATAGAAAAGTGTAAATAATAGTAAGAATACTTAATGCTCAATCTATTATGGTTGCTTTCTTATATTTTTGGTTGTGAGCCTAGCCTTTAACAGCTGAGCCATCTCTCCAGCCCTATGGTTGCTTTCTTAAATACTGGAATGCTATAGATTCATATGAATACAGTAGGTATTTCTTGGTGAGCAGTAATGATAGAAAATAGCTTGACAGTTTTATCAGTGACTAAGACAAACCATAGACTATTAGGTAGATCTCTGGGCTAAGAGGAATTCTCATAATTAATGAATGCTGAGTTGGAAGCAAAATGAATTACTGAAATTTCCTTTTGGGAGCAATCAAACAATTTTCAGTTGTCGACCTTTCATTTTCAAAGGCCATTGCTATTCCATGGCCTAGCTACAGTAATGATACATAATCTTGAATGTCTACTCAACGTCAGGGATCCCATTGTTCCTTAAGTAATGTCAAACCAGAGGTTACAGAACAGTGACTCATTTATTTCATTTATACCACAGAATATTTGCTTTTTGAAGAATTATTTAATCCAGTAGTACTAAGAATTTCTGGATTTCTTTTGTGGAAAAAATAGAAAGGTATAATAGTGACTAACTTATATTTCCTTGGCTGTGGACAGGTTGAATTGAGGTTGGGCTAATACCAACTAGCCTTACTCACTTATGTCTGTTTTTAAATTAATGAGGAATTCTGAATAAAATTTCACAGAATGCCTTGGAAGTAGATGAATTACTGTAGACAGGGTAATACATGAAGTAAATATGCTATGAGAGATTTAGAATTGTATCTAAAACTTCTTTCTTATTAAAAATAAAGCTATTATCTACTATGTGTCAGAACTTATAAGGTTAAGAATTCCAGCTTGGAATCAGCTTTTTGTATGAATAGTAAATGGGCTAATAATTTTAATGTAGTCTTATCTTTTAAGATATTTTCAGTCACACAGTTGTCAAAACTGTGGATAACTTGAGATTTTACTTTTTTAGATGAAGTTGTAGGTTAGACAGGTTAAACTTGTTTTGTAGAGAAATTAATATTTGTTGGCCAATTTGTAGCATTGTAAGTAGCCTGCTAAGTTCATGACAAATATATCTCATATTTTTTTTTCTGCCAAATAACCCAACTTTTACACCAATGAAGAGGTTATGATGAAGATGAAGAATTTGTGCACAATCTATACAGAAACCTGAAAGAATATGTGTCCACACAGGTCTGCCTAGATGGAAAACTATAAATTTTCTTTTAAACTATGTTTTCTTTATTCATTCCAATTTCTTCCTCCACTTTAATAGGTTTATAATTTATCTTTTTTTTGGTGCTATATTCAAGCTACTGTTTCCCATGAACCATCTTTTGTAAATCAAGTTGCTTTTTCTGAAAAAGGCAGCTTATGTAGAAGTTGAAGCTGTCTTTTGACAGACCTTGCATTCCTGTTTTTTTCTATCTACTGTTGTCCTCCCCAAAGATCCCTTACATGTCATTCCTTCGAATCCTGTGAGTCTGAACACTCATATTTTCTTCGTCATCACTCTAATGTCTTGTGAAGGAATCTCATTCCATATGCTTTTAGGAGCTCAAGGAACCAAGACATAAAAACTTGGGGTTTGTCACTACCCATTTGGCCTGTGCTCCGTCAAACCCAGTAGCTTGCCTCCAGGAGAGATCAGACCTGACTCCTTGAAGATTCTCTTTCCTCTATTATAAATATAGTTAATTGGAAAATGATGTTTTTAGGTAAGAGATCTTGCTTCACTTGGATAGCAACCAAGCCAACCATATGGGAAGGGAAACGATCTCGTAGCTGACAAAATAAAAAATATGGTCCTTAACCCCCTTTGGATGGCTACTAAGAACTATGAAGCTTTGTCTCTTTGAGCTTCAAATTATAGCTCTTACAATGAGAATATCTTTGGCTGTCTGATAAGATTTGAGAGTATAAGGGATAAAAGTACATTGTAACCAAATCCTTCTCTGTGGAGTTCTTATGGAGTATTGTCATTTTCTGACCACTAAGGAACGTTATGGACTGGCATGACATCCTCCACAATGTAAATGATTTCAACTCTTCTCTCTTCACCACTAGACCATTTGTCAATTTTTTTTTTTTTTTGCTAATTCATGATTTTAGTTATGGCTGTTTTGTAGAAACAAACTGACTAGTAATATCAATGGAAGTTATTTTTTTCTGAATTTGTCTTTCTATTTCTGTAGTTTGACATTTACCCATTGCCTCATTTCAAAACTAAATGACAGAGTTTGAATGTGGATGACAGCTAAGTAAGGAATAAGATTGTTACATATTTTTTGGCATCCTCTCCAGAAAACATAAAATAAACACATGTCCTAATAGGTAAGAATATTAGGACACACACACACACACACACACACACACACACACACACACACACACGTTCATTCTTCTCCTAATACCAGGGCCAAAGGCAAAAAAAAGATGACCAATTCTGCTATTAATTAGGTATCATGTATTTTCAAGAACTTTTCACTCCAAGGAATGAAAAGGAAAAAAAAAAAGCCTATTTTATAAGAAAGGGAGCAATACTTGGCTGAGTTTTCTAAGCAATATATTGTCTCCTCTGAAGACTCTTGAATGTGTAAATAAATCAAGATTAATGAGGTAAAATGTTTATCACTTTCTGGAAACTACAGCAATCTCATGAAGCTTTAGCTGTTTGGTACTCAGATGTTAAAATTTTGTAGATGATTCAAAGTGGCAATGTCAATGGATTCACTTAGATTGCCTTTCTAAAATTATTCAAATTTAAGTAGTGTCAGAGATTTCCTAAAACCCCAAGTAGCCTTACAAAAATCCATGTTGTTATTTACATGAGCGGATCACATTCTTAACACAGTGTTTACTTTAATCCATGAAAGTAGAAGACAAAAAAGATTAAAAAAAAATAAAGCATAAGATGACATGCTGGTCATGAAGTAATTGCAACAAATACAAGGTTAACTCTAAAAAAGAGAGAAAGATCTATTCATGTCAGAGGAGGAATAATTTTCAGTCTCTGGCAAAAACAAGAGTAGTTCATTCATTTGAGTCCTTCTATTTTCTGGTCCTAGGGCAGACTAGATGATGGTCATAACTTGACCAATTACTTGTATCTTCAGATGAATAATATTAACTTATTCCTAAAAATTCATCAACCCTGTGAGCAAAGTAAGATTTCCAGTTGCTTCCTTAAGTATCCTTGACATAATTCATAAGTAGTCGAGTTTGTTAATACTCATGAGAAAAATCTCTCAGTATGTCAGTGACCTTCCAAAGGAATTTCCCAATGTATTTTTTTAGTCACCAGGCCACACTGTTGTCTTCATTTCAAAGAGTGGAGACAGGGAGATATAGAAGTGAATTTTTGAATCTTGATTCAGATACTGTTGTGCGATTAAATATACAATGTGAATACTATTAAAATCTAGTTCTACCTAATAGTGACTGTACTGCTAATGGATTTCATCCCCTTTGGGGGTTGAATGACCCTTTCTTGGGGTTTGCCTAAGACCACTGGAAAACACTGGTATTTTACATTATGATTCACAACAGTAACAGAATTACAGTTATGAAGTAGCAACAAAAATAATATTATGATTGGGGGTCACCACAACATAAGGAACTGTAATTAAAGGGTCACAACATCAGGAAAGCTGAGAACCACTGAGTTGATGGATGGCTACAAATTTAAAGATCACAGTTATGAAGTTTAATGACATTTAAATGCCTGTGGAACAATTAAGAGATCCATCTAGAGTCTTCATGTAATAAAACACTATGGCAGAACTGAGGGATATTGGATTTTATAGCTTCTTTATACTAAACATATCACATCAGTCATCTCCCCATGATAAAGCTTCAATTAGTCAGATTATTTAAATGTGAAATGGTGACCTAATGGAGCTTTACACCGCATAATAGCCAGGTAGAAGAGAACATAGGAATAACAAGACCCTAGGACTATGGACAGATAATCAGTAGCTCATCTTTACGACTAAAAAGTTTAACAAAATTGCCACACTTTATTTGGTCTCATCTCTTTTTTTTTGGCCTGAATTACTTTATTGAAAATATTCTGAAGATGAATTTGTGGAGTAAAGAAATTAATATGATTGAATTTAAAATTATGCAGCACTGAAAACTTTATCACAACCATCTTTGGAATACAATATTGACATATTCAAAGGCAATTAGACATTGAAAATACATTAGAAATGTAGGCATTATAGCCATGAATTATAGAAAATAACAATCTACATAATAGAACTAAGATCATTCTTTTGTGTGACTTTTGGAGCACAATTGAGAAATAGGTCTTCAATTGACTAATTGCGTTATTAACGTATTATCTTAGAAAAACAGTACAGGTTTCAGGGGAAAATCTGTATCTACTAGGCTCTGTATAGCCACATAAGTTTTGTAACAGTTGGAACTATTAAGTGAACAACTATAAGTGGTTTATGCATCAACATTCATGAAAGTCACTTGCCATTTATTACCATGAAAATACTTACATTATAAAGAGTAAAACAGTAGAAAATTCTGAGTATTATATTATGCTTATTAATTATTGTTAGCATTTATTGTTTATTAATTATATATGCACATGCTTATTTAAGAAATATTTGGAACAGTGTTATGACTAAGTGAGAAGGATTTCGTACAAGAAAACAAGGAAATAATTTTGTTAAGAGGGTGTGGCTTTTCTATTTTTATCTTTTGTAATTAGTCTTATAACACACACAAAAACCTCATCCTCCATTTGACGTGGAGAAATTTATTCTGGAAAAATTGTAGAATGAGGAGAGAAGAAGAAAGTCAGGAGTCAGGCTGCAAGTTGAATAATGCGGTGGTGGATGAGGACATATAGAAGTACGAGAAGAACATTTCTATGGGATGCTAGGTGAGTAAAGCAGATTCCTTGATGGGCTTAACATTTGTTTCAGATAGCTAAAATTTTTGTGATGAATGAAGTGTTGAAATTGTAGCAGCAATGATAACAAAAGCATATTTGCTAAAATTATGGTGGAAGCATGATAAGAAAAAAACTAAAACCAAAAACCAAAACCTAACCTAGCAACATGGAAAGTGGAAAGATGAGGGAAAATACATTACCCATGTCACATCTTTCTCTTCGTCATTTCTTATAGCATTGTCTTATTTAGGGTTACTATTGCTGTGATGAAACACCAAACCAAAGGCAACTTGGGAAGAAAAGCGTTTATTTTCCTCACAGTTCCTTATTACAGTACATAATAAAAAACAATGGGGACAGGAACTCATGCAGGGCAGGAATCTAGAGGCAGAAGCTGATGCCATGAGTGAGTACTGCTTAGTGGCTTGGTCCTCATGGTTCACTCAGCCTGCTTTCTTATAGAATCCAGGACAACCAGCCCAGAGGTGGCACCACCCACAATGGTCTGGGCCATTCTGTGTGTTGTTATAAGAGAAAGAGCCATTTGTTGGACTGAAGGGGGAACTGTGGGGGTAGGGGGTGGGGAGAAGATATTCCTTAAACTTAAAAAAAAGGAAGTGGATGGGGGGTGAAGGGGAAGAAGGTGGGAGGGTGGGAATGGAGGGGGGGAGTGGGGAGGGGATTGTGATTGAGATGTAACTTGAAGAAATAAAAAAAATATAATGGAAGCCAAGCCCCAATTAATAAAATAAAAAAAAAAGAAAGAAAAAAGGAAAAAAAGAAAAAGAAAAAAGAAAATGCCCTATAGGCCTGCCTCTAGCCTAACCTATGGAACCATTTTCTCAACTGAGGCTCTCTCCTCTCTGATGACTCTAGCTTGTGTCAAGTTGGCATAAAACTAGTCAGTAAAGCATCATCACTGCATTCTGAAGTGTGCGACAGGTTAGCAACACTGAGGAGTTGGGTCAGATTCAGAAGTCAGCTCAATAGCTCTACCTCAGGACCCAGCCATCCACTCCTGGGTACACATCCAAACGATTCCCACCAAACCACAAGGACATCTCCTCATCTATGTTCATAGCAGCCTTATTTGTAATAGCTAGAAACTGGAAACAACCCAGATTTCACTCAACTGAAGAATGGATTAAAAAAAAAAAAAGCAAAACAAAACAAAACAAAAAAAACCTGTGATACATTTATACAATGGAATACTTACTACTCAGCCATCAGAAACAAGGAAATCATGCAATTTGTTGCCAAATGGAGTAACCAGAAAAGCTCATCCTGAGTGAGCGAACCCAGACCCAGAAAGATGGACATGGCATGCATTTACTTATTACTTGGTTTTTAGCCATATAGTACAGAATAACTATCCTACAACAAACAGACTGAAAGGAACAGAAACATAGACTTTGTTACCTATTAGTGAGACACTTTGCCCTAGTGGAGCTGCCATGTAGGTCCCCAGTGCAATAAGAAGCTTTGAGCCCTCATATGACTGCTGAACTGAGGGGGGCTGATATGTAGGGGCACCCCATACCGGAGGAGTAAGATAGGTGGGAGATGGGGAAGAGGGAGGGAGGGAACTGTGATGGAGATGTAACTTGAAATAATAAATAAAAATAAAAAAGAAACTTTCTGAGCAGAGCCTACTCAAAGAAATGAGGGTAGAAAGATAGGCAAACAAATTATAAAATATTGAGTCTAAGTAGTGTTCACTTGGAAATCGAATATTCATACTCTCATCATTATAAATTTGGAAAAGGCATCATACCCTGAAAATAGCAAGCTATCTTGAGTTAACCTTGGAAAAATACACAAAACAAATGGTTGCAAAAGTTGCCATACTTTTTGAGACTATGTAATGGTTTACTTGGTGTGGCATTGTACCTGTATACCAAGAACACCTTAATTCATCAATAAACAAAATATGCATGCTTATGTGTGTGAAAATAGAGGGAAGTGTTTATTAAAGTAGAAGGGTAAGTTTTCTTATCATTAAGTCATTTAATAGGCTCTAAACCCTGATTTTATTATATGTTGTCACATTTATGACTTTCTTTTTTATATTTAGGTTTTTAAAAAATTAAAATATAGTTATATCATCTCTACTTCCACTCTTCCTTTTGCCCCTCCCATATCCTTTCTGCTCCCTCTCAAGTTCATGACCTTTTATTCTTTAATAATTACTGTTCTATATACTCATATACATGTATATATACACAAACATACACATAAATAAATATTTAAATATAAACCATTGAGTCTGTTTAGTGTTGATGTCTGTACTTACTTTTAGGGCTGATTACTTGCTACTGGAAGTTTATCCATGAAGAAGATTAATTATCCCTCATTTCACAGTTATTAATTGCAAATTGATCTTCATTTAAGGGTGAGGTCCCTTGAGATTTATCCCATCCAACTTGCTATATAAACCGGCATTGTCATTGTTGGCATCTTGTTTAGGCAGCCATATTGTTGATATTTTGTGGGTGTGGCTTCCTGTTTTATCTAGAAGATATAACTCTGCAGCAGATTTCCTGGTCTTCTAACTCTTACACTCTTTCTGCCCCATTTTCCATGATGTTTGTACTGACAAATTCAGTAGTCAGTAAGCATCTCAGTTTTCTTACTTCATGTCGATTTTACTGTTTTTGTGGAATTTGGATTTTATATTCCTTATTTAATTATTTTTTTTTAATAATTTATTTTTTATTTCTTCAAGTTACATCTCAATCACAATCCCCTCCCTACT
>CAJQZJ010000203.1:266970-287240 GCA_907164525.1 Lophiomys imhausi
CACACACACACACACACACACACACACACACACACACACACACACACTCACACACTGTCATGCTAAACCAGAAAAAGTCCTAAGTTCTGTACAGGGCACATTTACTTAAGTTTTCTCACTAAAGTCATGTATTATTTGAGTGGATTCTGTATTGAATTTTACTGTAAATATAAATGTTACCAGCATAAGAAAATGGCAAGGAACCAGAGGACAGCTTAGAAAATATGTTTATGGATATTCTTATGTGAGTGAACGTGCTCTCAAACTGTATGTGGGCTCATAGAGTATAAAAGAACCATGCATTAACAAAACAATATGAGGAATCACAGGTGTGTAATCATTTTTCTTTCTTTTTTTTTTTTTTGGTTTTTCGAGACAGGGTTTCTCTGTATAACAGCTCTGGCTGTCCTAGACTCACTTTGTAGACCAGGCTGGCCTCGAACTCACAGAGATCCACCTACCTCTGCCTCCCAAGTGCTGAGATTAAAGGCGTGCGCCACCAACGCCCGGCTGTAATCATTTTTCTTTATTTTTCTAACTGAAAAATGGGCTTTAAGGAGTGGCAATATTCTTATATTTTTGGTTGTGAGCCTCTCTTAGAGTATGAAAGACATCTGTCCAGGCCTTTCTGGTTTTTTAGAGTCTCCATTGAGAAGTCAGGTGTAATTCTGATAGGTCTGCCTTATATGTTACTTGGCCTTTTCTCTTGAAGTTTTTAATATTTATTCTTTGTTGTGCACATTTAGTGTTTTGATCATTATGTGGTGATGGGACTTTCTTTTTTTGGTCCAATTTATTTGATGTTCTATAAGCTTCTTATACCTTTATAAGCATGTCCTTTTTAAATATTTTCTGGGTCTTTGAACTAGGATTCTTCTCCATCTTCTGTTCATATTATTCTTAGGTTTAGTCTTAGTGCCCAGATTTCCTGGATGTTTTATGTCAAGAATTTTTTAGACTTAACATTTTCTTTGACTGGTATTCCAGTTTCTTCTATTGTATCTTCCATGCCTGAGATTTTATTATTTTCTATTTGTTATGCTTGTGTCTGTAGTGCCTGTTCACTTATCTAGATTTTCCATCTCCAAGATTTCCTCAGTTTGTGTTTTCTTTATTGCTTCTGTTTCCATTTTCAGGTTTGGAACAGTTTTATTCATTTCTGTCAGCTTTGTTTATTTGTATGCCTTGGTTTTCTTTAAGGAATTTATTCAATTTCTGTTTAAGGACCTCTATTATTTTCATACAGTTGTTTTTCTTAAATAATTTATCTATTTTTTATTTATGTATATTGGTGTTTTGACAGCATGTATGTCTATGTGAGGGTGTCAGATTCCTAGAAACTTCTATAAGGCATTATAGGCAGTTGTGAGCTGCCTTGTGGGTGCTGGAAATTGAACCTATGCCTTCTGGAAGAGCACTCAGTGTTCTTAACCACTGAGACATCTCTCCAGCCCCATATAAAGTTAGTTTTAAGATTGTTTTCTTGTCTTTCGGCTGTGTTGGAATATTCATGACTTGCTTTGGTAGGATAGCTGGGCTCTGGTGGTGCCATATTGCACTGGCTGTTGTTGATTGTGTTTTTATGCATACCTCTAGGCATCTGGGTTTGGGGTAGGTTTAGGTGCCAATTTCTGAATTTGTCTTTGTTGGATGGGTGTTTTGTTTCTTAGTTTCTATTTTGTCTCTGGTCTTCTGGCCTGAGTGGCTTGTGGTTCTGGTGACTGTGATTCCTCTGGTCCAGTAGGGTTCTTCCACTGGGGTTTTGGCAGGTCTGTGTGACCTCTGGGATTCTGGGTGCTGGCATTGTCTCTGGAGTTCTGGGGTTCTGGGAACTGGCATGGCCACTGGGGTTTCAGGTACAGGTGTGGTCTGTGGAAAAGTAGGGTGCTTTTGCCGTAGTGGAGGGCTGGGATATGGAGATGAGAGGAGGGTGTGTTTTTGGGAGAAGCTGGAAAGACTCTAGGGAGTGTTGGGTGGCTGTGGTGGGGTCTTACCTGGGTTTCCAGTTAAGGGCCCCTAGTAGAGCAGGGGGCTTCTGCTGGAGTTGCAGACTGGGATATGAAGCAGAGAGGAGGTTTTCTCTAGACAATGTTGTATATTTCCTCAACTCTACTTTTGAGTTATATAGCTAGAATGACTTCATAGATCCTTACAGTGTCACTCTCAATTTCATCTTACAGGTATCATAACAGCATCAGCATGAAATATTATGACATTGTTAAGAAACATTCATGTTGTTATGGCACATTTACTAAGCACTTGCTATGTGCTGTACATTTTGTCATTTGAATCTTCTCAACTTCACTTTGGTAAAAGGTAGACTATAGAAATAGCAATTCATTATTCTAGTCTTTAAAACAATTCCACACATTTAGAATTATTATTTCCCCATATCACAGTATCTAAGGTGGGATTTACTCTGAGTGTATGTAATAACACACACTCATGCTCATTACTGTTTATTCCTTGGTGTTACCCAGTATCTGTCATCACACCACATTTCAAGACTATATAATGTTTAAATGATGACTATGTGATTGTTTCTATTCTTAAACCACAATGTTAAGCTTTTAAAGATAAAGTCAATATTAAGACTTTCAGACTACAAACTTTTTTGGAGACACCAAAACTATTTCTGAGACTTCTTTATTAAACTTTCTCTTCCTTTGTATTGGCTTCGGTTGTTAAGTCTGACATATCTTAGTACATCACATCTCAGAGATGTACTCTAGAAAGACAACACATACTCTCTGCTCTTTGCTTGTCTGGGGTTGGTTGCACATTAACATAAAAGGAAGGACTTTTGCAAGGGCCAATTCAAAGAAGCTGTAAAAGAGTAGCAGGTAGGATTCAACTGGCAGCTGATTTTCTTAGGATGCTGAGTAACTTTACCTTAGAAATCAAGTGAAATATACAGGCATTTCTGTGTGTTTTGACTTGGGGAGTGGGTACTGCTTCTGGCAACCAGTAGGAAGCGGTGAGCAATGCTGCCAAGCAGTACAAAAAGCCTAGAACAACTACAACCACCTATAACTCAGGACACACAATTTTTAGGCTGTATATGTCAAGAGGGGAGGGCTCAAGAACTTCTACTGTAGAGGAAAAGAACAAAAGGAAAACAGTGACTTTAGGACTCGAGTCTGAGTCCAGACAAAGAGATTTCACTCTGAACTGTTTGACGTCCAAAAGTTCTGCCAAAGCATAGGATAAAGAGATGAATCATTTCAACCAGCTCCCACTTGAGGTCAATGTGAGAGGCAGCTGGCAGAATCAGTCAGAGGATTGTTGTTAAGTCTCTGGTGAGTGGGAGAGGAATATAGATGTAATTTACCTTGGGGTGATAGCTGGGACTACAAGTATAGTTAAAATGTTCATGTAAACATGGAGAAAGAGGAGTAAAGTAATTTTTCTGATACTTTAGAGGCATGAATCCTTTGTATGAATAGTGAATTTGTAAGTGATATACTGTAAGAATTATTCCTGCTTTACCCATCTGTTTCAATGTGAAGAATCAAAATTTGAATAACAACTTTTCTAAAATAAAGGTTCCTGGGCAGATTTAATTCTACTTACATTGACAGTTTACTTTTTTTTTTTTTTTTACCTTAATGCTACTTTGATTTTGTTTGAAGCAGATGTTATCAAATTTAGCATTTATTTTTATTTAGGATTTCAGTGAGGAGATTATAACATGTCTCTGGCAAGAGAGATTGAAGACATTTTGCTATAAATCAGGATCAGGGGAGAAAGGATGTCCATAAAAAGGGGTGTGGCCATTCTTATTTTAGGCTTGTCTACTTTCTGGCTTGGTTTCAAAGCATTTAATAGTTTCTGCCTGTAATTGCTAAACATGGAAACACTGGAGTACCACACCCTGCACTGCCTATAATGAATAGTGTCTTCAGCATGAGCATTTTAAAAAAAAATCAAAGCACCTAGAGACAGCTAGCCACACCTATCACTATATTAATCAACCACACTTTATAACTTGGCAGTTGTTTTCTTTTTTTTTCTGTCTCTCAGAAATGGCAGGAGTAGGAGGCTCCCCAGTTAAACATTATATAGATGAGTTATGACAGATTGATAACCAAGCCCAAGGACCACAACATGGCTTCCCTTAGACATTTCTTTTTTTTCCTTTATTTTTTATTTCTTCAAGTTACATCTCAATCGCAGTCCCTTCCCTATTCCCCCTCCAGTTCCACCCTCCCACCCTCAACCCCCCATCCTCTTCCCTTTTTTTTTTCTTTTAAGTTTAAGGTATATCTTATTTCCCCCTACAGTTTCCCCTTTCAGTCCAACAAATGGCTCTTTCTCTTATAATAATAAATACAATACAGTACAACAGAGGTAATTAGGCCACAGTTATGAGGGTTATATGGCTTAACGTACATTCCCAATGTCCAGTCCATACGTATTTGGTACCTGACTTTAACATTCTACTATCTAACCATCTCCATGAGTTTAAAGTTCTATATCTGACTCAACATTCATACTAACTTGCAACACAATTTTAAAAGTATCTTCTTAGATCTATAACACTCTCTTGACTCCTAAACAACTCAAAATTTAATTATGAGACTCTAGCTATCTGTTCTTCAACCACCTCAGAGACCTGAGAGGGATAAATATATCTGATTTTATAGGAAGTACAGGGCCTGCAGCTTCCCCTTACACATTTCAAGGGATCAAGATCTATAACCATATTAAGAAGGTCTTATTTATAGACTCTTGCAGCTTCCTTATCTGATTCTAGAAAATTCCCATGTTGTTGGAAATGTTGCTGCTGAAGAATGCACAGTGGGCAGCAAAGACATCCACATGTCCTGTAGAAGAATGAATTTGCAACAATGGGGCCCTCCAAGGCCTTCAGGTATTGTGAGGGTTGGAGTTTCCCATGCTGGAAGAACCAGTTTGATTCCTCTTAACTTCCTTATAAAAATTGCTTGACTTTATTGCTTGTGTCTTGTGAGAACTAATGGCTTCATTGACTCTGTCTTTGAATAACATTTACAGCTCAGTTAGTCATGGCACTAAATATGATCTTAACCTTATTATTTATGTAGATATCTCATAATGCCAAATAACGCATGATCCATGTATGCCAGGAATAAACTAGATGGTGGCCTAAAACTTCCATCCACACTGATCAGAAATGCATGGAATGCAAAACTGGATCTCAGCTCCAGTGCTGGCTTGGGAGATGAGCCCTCCTCTTGGTAGAGAAAGCCACCTACTCACAGTTCATTAACAGGGTCTGAAAATGAACATGTGAAGACTTCACTGTAAGACTGTCGTTGTATTTGAAATTCTCACCATTACAGTAAATTCTTTATCTAAGACGTCACTCCATGAAGAAATATGCCGCAAAGATAGGAGCAATATCAACTTAATGGACTTCCATTTAAATTGTAGCACCAGTAGATTTTATTTATTTTTAATTTTATGCATTCTTGAAAGTTATTTCTGGAGAAAAGGAGAGTTTGGGGACAATTTATTAAGGTAAGAAATCAGCAGCATCCAGGCATAACGAGCATTGCTAGTGGGGCCACTGTGGGGGCAGCAGGTGGACAAGATGGATGAGAGTTGTTATTGGGGACAGAGTACTGCATGGCAACCTGTGTCCTTCAAGTTTAAGTACTATTTGTTGGGTGTCAGGATTTGAAATTTACATTGCTCATTCATTATCTCATTTAATTCTCACAATAACCTTGGCTGAGAAACGGTAAAACCTTACCTACCTATGAAGTTAGTAAACTGGAATTTGTAAACAGTATGGCTTGATTCCAAATTTATAACAGTTCTATTCGTATCACTGCTTTCCTGTGTCTTTTTCCTTGCTTCTCTCACTCTGAATATCTCTGGAACACAGTTTTTCTTTATATGCCTTTTTCTGTCTAGATTATCTTAACTCTTTTATGTCTGTCAGGATGATTTGAAGTCAGGTAAAGTGGTAAACAATCATCTCCTTAAGAGCTTGTCTTTACAGAATGCTGTCCAAAAGACCCAAAACTTGGAAAAAGATAAGTCAACAGCCTAACTCTGCCAAGACAGGATAGGCAAGTCCTTCATAATTCCTATTCTACAATTAATGTCTGTCAGAGATACCAGGCCAAGAAGCTGAAGATAGATGCTCCAATGTTGTAGAGAGAAATTGGGGATGAACCAGGCAGCCAGTTGTCTGGTTGCTCTTCACTTCTTGTTTATTCAGATATATTTGTCCTTCTCGGGTCTCTGATGTGGCTGAAGACTAGATAGTTACAGTCTCACAGTTAAGTTTTAAGTTGTTTAGGAACTAAAAGGATGTTCTGGGTCTAAGGAGATTTTTTTAAGTTGGTAATGCAGGTTAGGATGGATAGTGAGTTAGGTACAGAAGTTTAGACTCATCGAGATAGACAGATAATAGAATAATAGCTGTATTAGTTGCCAAATACATGTGGACTGGACATTGGGAATGCATGTTATACCTTACAATTTTCCTAATTATTGGCTAATTGTTCTTATTGTTTTGTATTGCATTTATTGTTGCAAGAAAAAGAGCCTTTTATTAGACTAAAAGGGGGAGATGTTGGGAGAAGAAGATACACCTTAGATAAAAAAAAATTAATAAAAGAGGATAGGAGGGAGAGGAGGGAAGGGGATAGGTGGGTGGGACTTGGAGGGGAGGAAGGATTAGGCTATGATTGAGATGTAACTTGAAGAAATAAATAAATGTTATAAAAAGTAAAAAATAAAAATTAAAAAAGAACTTGTCTTTAATACCTGCTCGATTTTCCTTTATTATCACAACTAGTAGAATATATTGTCCCATTTCTTGACAGATTGTAGAATGTCTCATAAAGAATTAATTGTTTTTACTGTCTTTGAAAATTTGTGGATAGTTAATAGCAATTACCAAGTGCAGTAATCTGGTCCCAAATATCCTATAAAGTTAAGGAATACGTGACTTTTCTCCTAAATTTACCAGTGAAATATTAAATTATACCAAGGAGAATCTGGTTTAGTGGAGATATTTAGCAGACTCTGTGATAGCAGAGCCATCAAATAATGGAGCTGTAATTTTATTTATGCCTTGCAACCTGACTGTAGAGGATGGCATGGAAATAAGATCAAAAAACAGAAAATCAAAATGTAGTATTGGACAATAGCTTTGCCAAGGAGGAAATGAATTCATATCTAACACATAACTAGTTCATTCTTGGGTCAGGTCTGTAAATTTTGGAAAAATTAAAAAAAGTTTCATTCTTAGGCTGTTCACAGTCCTTCGAGAAGTTTTAGTCAGGTTGGCTGTCCAGACCTTCTCCACTCTCTCTGTTCCCCAGCAGAGACAAACTCTAAGGCTTGTCACAGCTGCAACCTCCCTCCCTCTCCACTCCTCCAGTGGATTCCCCCAGACCACACCCTCCTGGCCTTCCAGGAATCAGCACCTAGACCTAACTATTGTCATCTGAAATCCAGATGCTAAAGTAAAAACACAAATCAGTAACAAACAGGATAACATGTATTCACTAGAGGCCAGATATACCACCACGGTGAGCTCCGAATATTCCAACACAGCTGAAGCACAAGAAAAAGACCTTGAAAGCTCCACATACATGAAGATGATAAAGATTTTAAAGAAAAAATGGATAATTTCCTTAAAGAAATCCAGGAAAACAAACAAACACTAATCGGAGGAAATGAATAAATCCCTTAAAGAAAGCTATGAAAACACAGACAAATAATAGGACAAAATGAATAAATTCCTTAAAGAAAGCTATGAAAAAAGAAACCAAACAAATAATTGAAGGAAACTAATAAAATTGTTCAAGACCTGAAAATGGAAATAGAAGCAATAAAGAAGACATAAACTGAGGGAATTCTGAAAAGGAAAAATTTAGAGATTTGAACAGAAACTTCAGAGTCAAGCTTCACTAACAGAATACAAGAGATGGAAGAGAATCTCAGGAATTGAAGATACAATAGAAGAAATGGATACATTGGTCAAAGAAAATATTAAGTCTAAAAAATTCCTGACACAAAACATCCAGGAAATCTGGGGCACCATGAAAAAAACAAACCTAGCAATAATAGAATAAAGGAAGGAGAATATACTCAGCTCAAAGGTCCAGAAAATATTTTCAACATCAAGGAAAAAAGTATTCTAACCTAAAATAAGAAATTCCTATAAAGGTACAAGAAGCACACCGAACACCAAATATATTGGAATAGAAAAAAAATCCTCTTCAGCATATAATAATCAAAACACTAAACATACAGAATAAAGAGTATTAAAAGCTGCAAAGGAAAAAGTCTAAGTAATATTTAAAAGCAGACCTAACATCTTTAATCATCAGAGAAATGCAACTCAAGACAAATCTGAGATTCCATCTCATACCTATCAGAATGGCTAAGATAAAAAACTCAAATGACAGCACATGCTGGTGAGATTGTGGAGAAAGGGGAACACTCCTCCATTGCTGGTGGGAGTGCAAACTTGTACAGCCACTATGGAAATCAGTCTGGCGATATCTTAGAAAACTTACCTCAAGACCCAGCCATACCAGTTCTGGGTATACAAAGGATTCCTCACCAAACCACAAAAACATCTCCACATCTATGTTCATAGCAGCCTTGTTTGTTACCTAGAGATTGGAAACCGCCCTGATGTCCCTCAACTGAAAATGGATTAAAAAAAAAAAACAACCAAACAAAGAAACAAAAAATCTGTGGTACATTTACACAATGTAATACTGCTCAGTTATCAGAAACAAGGAAATCATGCAATTTGCAACCAAATGGATGGAACTAGAAAAGGTCATCCTGAGTGAACTAATCCAGACTCAGAAAGATGCACGTGGCATCTATTCACTTATAATCAGATTTTAGCCATATAGTAAGGGATAACTATACTACAACTAACAAACCAAAAGGAACAGGAATGTAGACTTTGTTACCTATTAGTGGGACAATTTTTTCTAGTGGTGCTGCCATGTTGGCCCCCAGAGCAAGAGGAAGCTCTTAGCCCTCATATGGCTGCTGAACTGGGGAAGGGCTGATATGTAGGGACACCCCACTCCAGAGGAGTAGTATAGGAGGGAGAGGGGGATTGAAGGTGGGAGGGTGGGACCAGGAGGGGTAGAAAGAGGGCACTGTGATGTAGATGTAACTTGAAGTAATAAATAAACAAAAAAGTACCCTACATTAAAAAAATGAAATGGAAGGAAATGAAATAAAGTAGCATAGAATAAAAAAAAAAAAGAATTGCACCTGATTTCTCAATGGAGACTCTAAAAGCCAGAAACATATGGATAGATGAGCTGAAGATGCTAAACGATCACAGATGCCACCCCAGACTGCTATATCCAGCAAATCTTTCAATCATCATAGATAGATAAAATATTATATTCCATGATAAAGTAAATTTAGTCAATATCTATCTCCAAATTCTTCCCTACAGAAAGTGCTAGAAAGAAAACTCCAACCAAAGGAGGTTAACTGCACACTTGGGAAATAAAACACAGGAAATAAACACAAACCAATGAAACCAAAAGAAGGAACACACTCACCATCACCACCACCAACCACCACCACTACCAACAACAACAACAACAAAATAATAAGAATTAATAACCATGGGTCATTGATACCTCTTAATATAAGTAGTCTCAATCCCCATTCAAAAAAAAAAAAAAAAAAAAAACCAAAATCTAACAGAACAGATGTGAAAGCAGGAGTCATCCTTCTGGGCATATAAGAAACACACCTCAACATCAAGGATAGATGTTACCTCAGGGTAAAAGGTTGGAAAAAGTTATTCCAAGCAAGTGGATCTAAGATGAAAGCTGATGTGGCAATTTTAATATCTAACAAAATAGACTTCAAACCAAAAACTGTCAAAAGAGATGCGGAAGGAAACTTCATACTTATCAAAGGAATAATGCATCAAGATAACTTTTCAATACTTTTTTTTTTTGATTTACATTTTTTTTTTTTTTTTACTATTTACATCTCCATCAGAGTCCCCTCCCTCCACCCCTCCTGGACCAACCCTCTCTCTGTCCACCTTCTCCCCCTTCTCCCACCTGCCCTACTCCTCCGTTGTGGGGTGCCAACATTTTAATTCTTAACATCTATATCCCAAATGGAAGGGCACCCACTTCTGTAAAAGAAACATTGCTACTCCTTAAATCACATATTGACCCTTACACATTGATAGTGGAAGACTTCAATAGCCATCTCTTATCAATGGACAAGTCATCCAGACAAAAACTAAACAGAGAAATACTGGAGGTAACATTATAAACCAAACCAACCTTACAAATATTTACAAAACATTTCACCCAGCACAAAAGAATATACCTTCTTCTCTACACCTCATGAAACTTTCTCCAAAATTGACTACATACTTAGACACAAAAGAAATCTTAATAGATATAAAAAATTGAAGTAACTCCCAGCATCCCATAAGATTACAACAGATTAAAGCTGGATATCAGCAACAAGGCAATCTTACAAACTCATGGAAACTGGACAACTCTCTACTGAATGAAAAATGGGTCAGGACAGAAAAAAGAAAGAAATTGAAGTCTTTATAGAATTCGATAAAAGTGAATACACAGTGTATTCAAACTCATGGGGCACAACAAAAGCAGTGCTAAGAGAAAAGGGCTTAACACTAAGAGCCTACATAAAATAATTGGATATATCTCATAATATAACACCTGAAAGCTATAGAACAAAAAGCAGTAAACACACCCAAGAGAAGTAGATGGGAAGAAATAATAAAATGGGGGGGGGGGGCTGAATTCAATAAAATAGAAACAAAAAGAACTATACAAAGAATCAATAAAACAAAGAGTTGGTTCTTTGAGAAAGTCAAAAGTTAGACAAACACTTATCCAAATTAACTGGCAGACAGAGAAAGAATATCTGAACTAATAAAATCAGAAATGAAAAGGAGGATATAACAACAGGCACAGAGGAAATCCAGAGAATCATGAGGACATACTTTAAAAATCTTTACCAAATTGGAAAAACCTAAAAGAAATGGATAATTTTCTCAATAGTTAACCTTACCAAAGTTAAATCAAGATCAAATATATAATTTAAATAGCCCCCATATGAAATAAGAAGCAGTCATTAAAAATCTCACAGCAAAAAGAGGGCCAGATGGTTTTATTGTAGAATTCTACCTGACTTTCAAAAAAAATTTAATGTCAATATTTCTCAAATTATTCCACAAAATAGAAACAGAAGGTACATTGCCAGAGATATTTATGAGGCCATGTTACCCTGATACCCAAATGACATAAAGAGTCAATACAGAAAGAGAATTACAGAGAAATTTCCCTTATGAAAATAGATTCATCTACGGCCATACCACCCTGAACGCACCCGATCTCATCTGATCTCGGAAGCTAAGCAGGGTCGGGCCTGGTTAGTACTTGGATGGGAAAATAGATTCAAAAATACTCGGTAAAATACTTGCAAACAGAATCAAAGAGCACATAACAAATATTCACTATGATCAAGTAGGCTTCATTCCAAAGATTCAGGGAGAGTTCAATATATGAAAATCAGTCAATGTAATCGACCATCTAAACAAACTGAAAGAAAAAAGCCCCTCATGATCATTTTATCAGATGTAGAAAAGGCTGTTAAAAAATCCAACACCCTGGGGCTGGAGAGATGGCTCAGAGGTTAAGAACACTGGCTGTTCTTCCAAAGGTCCTGAGTTCAATTCCCAGCAACCACATGGTGGCTCACAGCCATCTACAATGAGATCTGGTGCCCTCTTCTGGAGTGAATGCGTACATGCAGGCAGAACAATGTATACACAATAAATAAATAATCTTTAAAAAAAAAATCCAACACCCTTTCATGATAACATAAATCCTGGAGAACTTAGAGATACAAGGGACATACCTAAGCATATTAAGGGCAATTTACAGCAAACCTATAGCCAATATCAATCTAAATGCAGAGAAACTCAAAACATTGACACTAACATCAGACAAAAGGCCATCCACTCTCTTCATATCTATTCAATATAGTACTTGAGGTTTCAGCTAAAGAAATAGGAAAAGGAAGGAGATCAAGGTGATAAAAACTGACAAGGAAGAAGTCCAAGTTTTGTTATTTTCAGATGATATGATAGTATATAATTAACCCTAAAAATTTCATCAGAAACTCCTATAGCTGATAATCACTTTCAGCAAAGTGGCTGGATACAAATAACTTTAAATAATCAGTAGCCCTTCTATAAACAAATGACAGACTGAGAATGAAATTAGGGAAACAGTATCTTTCAAAATAGCCTCAAATAATAAAAAATATCTTGGGTATCTGTGGCCAAGCAAGTAAAAACTTCATATGATAAAACTTCAAGTCTTTGAAGAAAGAAATTGAAGAATATATCAGAAGGTGGAAAGATTTCCCACACTGATGGGTCAATAGGAATAACAAGGTAAAAATGGCCATCTTACCAAAATAAACATATAGAGTCAATGTAATCTCCATCACAAATCCAACAACTCTAGAAAGGATAATTCTCAGGAAAAGCATACCTAATTTCTTAATTAGGTAGCAAAAACAATCCTGAACAACAAAAGAATGGCTGGAGGTATCACCATCCCTGATTTCAAGCTCTACCACAGATCATCAGTTAGAAAAGCTGCATGGTATTGGCATAAATACAGATAGGTTGATCAGTGGAAGTTAATTGAAGACCCAATAAAAATCCACACACCTATGGACACATGATTTTTGTTAAAGAAGTCAGAAATACACACTGGGAAAAAGACAGCCTCTTTGATGAATGGTGCAGATCAAACTGGATGGCTGCATGTAGAAGAGTGCAAATAGATCCATATTCATCACCTTTCAAAAACCAAAGACCTAAATATAAAACCAAGTATGCTGAACCTGATAGAGGAGAAAGTGGGAACTATTCTTGAATGCATTGGCACAGGAGGAAACTTCCTGAATAGAACACTGACAGCACAGGCAGTGCAATCAACAATTAGTAAATGAGACCTCATGAAACTGAAAAGCTTCTGTAAGGTAAGCACCATCATCATTCAGACAAAGCAGCAGCCTACAGAATGAGAAAAAGGGTTTTACCAACTCCATATTGGATATCTAAAATACATAAAGAATTCAAGAAACTAGATATTAAAAAAACCCAAATAATCCAATTAAAAATGGGGTAGATATCTAAACAGAGAGTTCTTAACAAGGGACTCTCAAATGACTGAGAAACACTTAAAGAAATGTCCAACACCTTAAGCCATCAGGGAAATGCAAATCAAAAATACTTTTAGATTCCATCTTATACTGTCAGAATGGCTAAGATCAGTAACACAAGTGACAGCTCATGACACTAAGGATGCTGGAGCAAGGAGAACACTTCTCAGTCGCTGGTGGAAGTGCAAACTTTTACAGCCACTTTGGAAATCTATATGATGGTTCCTCAGAACACTAGGAATTGATCTACCTCAAGACACAGCAATTCTATTCTTAGTCATATACTCAAAGGCTACTTTATCCTATCACAACAACATTTGCTTGACTATGTTCACTGTAGCTTCATTAATAAACACCAGAAACTGGAAACAACCTAGATGTCCCTCAACTAAAGAATGGATAAACAGGGCTGAAGAGATGGCTCAGTGGTTAATGCACTAACTGTTCTTCCAGAGGACCTGGTTCAATTCTCAGCACCCCCATGGAGTTCACAACTGTGTGTAACTCCAGTTCCAGAGGATCTGGCATCCTCACATACACATACATGCAGACTTAATAATAAAAAAGAATGGATAAACAAAATGTGTACATTTATACAATGGAGTGTTACTCTACAGTTAAAAACGACATCATGAAATTTGGAGGCAAATAGATGGAACTAGAAAAAAATAATCCCAAGTGAGATAAACCAGACCCAGAAAGAAAAATATGGTATGTATTCACTTATAAGTGTATATTAGCGGTAAAGTAAATGAAAACCAAGCTATAAACAGTAGACCCATAGAGGTTTGGCAAAGAGGATAGGTCTACAGGGGACACATGGATCTCCTGGGGAAGAGGAAATAGAGCATATTTTCTGAGTGGACTGAAGGTGGGTGGAGATGGGAGCTGGAGGTTGTGGGATCAGGTGTGGTAGAGATGGGATGTATTGAGCCAGTGTAGATGGAATTGGTAGGCATTTGGGGGGCTGTATGATGTGGAAACATAGTGCATTGGAAACTTCCTGAAATCTCTGTGGATGATCTTAGTGAAGACTCCTAGTGGGAGTCTTCTCCTAGTAATGGGGGAAACTGAGCTCAACTGGCCACAACTTGTAGCCAACAAGGCTTCCAGTGGCAGAATGGGTTGCATTTGGTTGTGTTGTTGACCAAGGAGGTCTCCTAGAGATCTCAAGACAACATAAGCTGATGCTAGGACAGAGGGTTGCTCTCTACGAACTGATAATTGGCCCCATTGCAGAGGACAACATCCACACAGCTCACTGAATTTGGATAGGTGGAGCTGGTGCCTGCTCAATCCTCACTCCATGGTTCTACTCTTCTTGGTGAGAGAAGATACTCTGCAGGTTACAGAATAAGAAACACGGACACCAACTCAGCCACAAAATCTTTGACTTACCAACTGTCCTACATGCAAGATGCGTCAATGGTGGGGTAGAACTTGTGGGAGTGACTAACTAATGTCCGATTTAACCTGAGGCCCATGCATGAAAGGGAGTTCATGTTCAACCTGCCTGGATGCTGGAGACTGGATAGCCCAGGGACCTAGGATAGAACAAAACATGACTGGCCAAAAAAAAAAAAAATCAATAAAATGATTCCTAATGATATTCTGCTATACTCATAGATCAGTGTCTTGTCTGGCAGCAGATGAGAGCAGATGCAGAGACCCACAGGCATACATTGTGTAGGGAGAGGATCTAAATTGGAGATCTTTATCAGGTCTCTACTCTTAGAGCTCAAAGAATCCCAAGGAAGAGGGGTAGGAATGATTGATTGTAGGAGTCAGAGGGGATGGAGGACACCAGGAGAATATAAACTACTGAATCAACTTGGCAAGGCACATATGGGCTCACAAAGACTGAGGCAGTGAGCACAGGGCATTCAGGGGTCTGCGTCAGGTCCTTTGTGTATATGTTGTGGCTGCTAGCTTGGATTTTTGTGGGACTCTTAACTGTGGGAGTGGGTGTGTCTTTTACTCTTTTGCCTGCTCTTGGAACTCTTTTCCTCCTGCTGGGTTATCTTATCCAGTCTCAGTATGAAGACTTTTGCTTTCTCTTGCTGTACTTTGCTTTGTTGTGTTTGATTGTCTATTGGGAGGTCTGCTCTTTTCTGAAGGGAGACAGGGGAGGACTGGATCAAGAGGAGAGAGGAGGTGAAAGGTATGTTGGAGGAGTGAAGGGCATTTAAGTTGTGGTTAGGATCTATTGTATGAGAGAAGAATCTATTTTCTTTCTTTTTTTTTTATTAAATACTTTATTTTTTTTTCTTCAAGTTACATCTCAGTAACAAACCCCTCCCTATTCCCCCTTCCTAACCCACCCTTCCACCCTCTTCCCCCCAGAAGTTTCCCCTTTCAGTCCAACAGATGGTTCCTTCTCTTATAACAGTAAGTATTATACAAAACAATAGATATAAATATGCCACATTTATGAGAGTACACTGGCCCAGTATACTTTCCCAATGTCCAGTTTATACATATTTGGCCCCTGACTTTAACATTCTACTATCTAACCAACTCCATGAGTTTAAAGGTCTATATGTGACTCAACATTCATACTATCTTGCAACACACTTTTAAGAGTATCTTCTTAGATCTATAACACCCTCTTGATTCCTAAACAGTTCAAAATTTAACTATGAGACTCTAGCTGTCTATTCTTCAACCACCTCAGAGACCTGAGAGGGATAAATATATTTGCTTATATAGGAAGTGCAGGGCTTGCAGCTTCAAAAAGTAAGAAAGAACATACCAATGACTGCCTGGACAGTTCCCATTTTCTCTCCATACATTCCAGCATCAATCTTCAGGCTTTGGGTCCTGTTTCTCTGACAGACATTTGTTGTAGAGCAGGGATTATGAAGGACTTACCTACCCTGTCTTGGCAGAGTTAGGCTGTCGACTTCCTTGCTACCAAGTTTTGTCCTTTTTGGACAGCAGTCTGTCTGCAGTTGGTGCAAGGGGTTTTTTCATGCCAAGAGAAAGGCTTGCCACTAATTCAACCATCTTACAGTGGAGGTTCTTCGATGCTTATCTTCTACTTGGAGTAGAATAGGGGGTGCTGTCAGGCTCTGATATGTCTCGATATCAAAAAAAAATCTTGATTTAAGATAACATCTTTGAATGCCATATTCTGCAGATCTCTAGGGGTTTTTGAAGATGTCCTATCCATCTCTTGTATTTAGATAAGCAAATGTTGCTTGTCTCTTAGCAACTTGATTACTGGGTAGTTTAGAGAATATCTGTGATAGACTGTCATAGTAGCTAACAAAGTGACATGTTTGCATGACTAGGAGTTTGTTTTAACTATCCTAGACCGTTTTAGACGGTTGGTATCAAGAGGTCAGAGCTTCACATTTTATTTTTAAGTATCTCTAGGTATGATACCATTAGGAAGCATTACCTTTAAATTTGTATCAATATACAAAGATCTATTCAATTGTGGTTAAATATACTCTTAATTATATGTATCAATATACCAAGATCAATGCCTATGTAGCCCAATATAATCTTAATATTACGTCCATATGCAAGGGTCAATACCATTGTGGCCAACTATAATCTTAATTTTGTATCAATATACAAAGATCAATACCGATGTAATCCAATACAATCTTATTTTTGCACAATAAACAATGGTCAATACCACTTTAGCCAAATAAACTACTAATTTTTGTATCAATATACAAAGGTATAAGGGCATATTCAATAATCTGTCCCTTCTTCTTGGACCTTCCTGTGCTATGTCTATATCTCATTTTTCTCAAGCCCATGCACTCCTACATAGGAGAGGAAGGATACAGAAAAGGAAAAGTAGGAATTCCCTGGGGCTAACCTCCAAAACCCATTAAGACAGGACCATTTATCAGCTTGTAGTCTCTTCCCCTACATAACAGAGTTTTCAGTTATCCTTCAAATAACCAAAAAGAAGGGCGGAGAAACACCCTCCCGACCCTCTGGGCATGGGACATCGCTCTCTTAAAGTGACTTCCTGCTGATTTGGGTCATAGTAGACCTGTTTGGGGCCCAAATCCAAATGGGAAAAATGATTAAAAATGTTAGTACACTCCTTTTATGTTCAGTCCTTCTGTTCTCAGCTGTTTAGGTGACCTAAGGGGTTTGTAGGTAGAAGCTGATCTTGCAGGTTTCACTGAGATTCCTGCCGGGGCATTGTGTAGAGCTGAGCAGTCCCATTGACATTGGATTGCTGTGGTGGTTGCAGGCCCCCGATGGAGACAGCTATTGAGGAAGTCTGCCAGGCAGAATCAACTGGGTCACTCGTCCTCCTTGGTGCCTGATTCTGCTCTCTGCTGAGGTTTCCGCTGTCCAGCCGTCCCCGGGCTCCCCTAATGGATGCTTCGATTCTCCTGGAACGATAAGAACAGAGCCCTGCCCCAATCCCAACCCTAGGACAATTGCCCTCTTTTTTTGGGGGGGGGATGGGGGGCTAGGTAGTACTTCTCCTGAAGCTAATTTGGCCTTCTGACAACATACAAAGCGTTATCTTTCAATCCGGGTTAAAGAAGAAATCATTCTGTCACCTTGGAGCTAAACCAGCTCTGGTGTATATATTTTGAGATCCCAAAGGACAATCTGCCTGCATTGAGACGGCCTTTTGTAAGTAGCCTCCAAACCTAGGTCCCTCCAAATCCCATGTGTGTGTCTCTGAACTCTAATTATTGGGATCAGGGACCTGTGTTTCCCATCTGAAGGGATCAAAGATGTGTTCCACCACTCCTGGATCGAAGTCTTTCTCTATTTAGAGTTTGCCCTGCATCAGGCTGACCCTGAGTTCCGGGATCTGCCCGTTTCTGTCTCCAGTGTGCTGGGAGCTGGGACCAAGGGTGTACTCTTCTTGAATGCTGGGACCAAGAGTATGCACCCTCACCACCCCGCTCCGTATGACTCCAGAATACATAAGACCACCAACTCTACGGTGCTCTCCCCCCACCCCCGTCTCCGCTGAAGTCAAAGGCATGGGCCAATACCACAATTCTCTTGTATTTTACCTTAGCTCCACGTCTTCTCTACACCTGGAGGTCTGCAAAACCAGGCCGAATGGCTGTATCCTCTGTTCCATTCACAGTGTTTCAGCCCTGCCCCCTGCCTTTTGTTTTTTTTTTAGTTAATAAATTTATTTGTTTGTTGCTTCAGGTTATATCCTTATCATATTGTCCTCTTTTCCCGCTTCCCAGACCCACCCTCCCATGCTCTAGCCCCTGACCCTTCCGTCTTGTTCCTCTGGGGTGGAGTGTCCCTGCCTAACATTCTCTCACCACAGATCAGGAGTCATATGAGGGCCAAGAGCCTCTTCATTCACCGGGGGCCGACGAGGCAGTATTGCCAGTGAATGGTGTCTCATTGCTACTGGGGGAATACTAAAAAAAGACCAACAAACACACAAACCCACAAAAACAAAGAATATCAACAAAAAAGAGAGGAAAAAGAGAAGGGAAAAAGGAAAAAGAAAAAAGACAAAAGAAGGAAAAAGAAAAAGATAAAAAAAAATTATGTCCTTCTCCTTTTGATGTGTTGGTTGTAGTACAGATATCCTGTACGATATAGTTAAAATCCTACTAAGAGTGAATAGATGCCATGTGCATCCTTCTGAGACTGGGTTAGCTCACTCAGGATGAGCTCCTCTAGATCCATCCATTTGGTTGCAAATTGCATGATTTCATTGTTTCTGATAGCTGAGTAATATTCCATTGTATAGATGTCCCACAATTTTTTAATCCATTCTTCAGTTGAGGGGCATCTGGGTTGTTTCCAATTTCTAGCTATTAAAAATAAGGCTGCTATGAACATAGATGAGGAGACTTCCCTATGTCTCCGTGAGAGGTCCTTTTGGTGTATACCCAGAAGTGGTACGGCTGGGTCCTGAGGCAAGGTTATTCCTAGATTTCTAAGATATCGCCAGACAGACCTCCATAGTGGTTGCACAAGCCTGCACTCCCACCAGCAATGGAGTAGGGTTCCCTTTTCTCCACACCCTCGCCAGCATGCGCTATCATTTGAGCTCTTTATCTTAGCCATTCTAACAGGTAGTTAGGTGGAATCTCAGGGTCGTCTTGAGTTGCATTTCTCTGATGATTAAGGTTGTTGAACATTTCTTCAGGTGTCTCTCAGCCCTTAGGGATTCCTCCTTTGTGAATTGTCTATTTAGCTCCATCTCCCATTTTTTGATTGGATTATTTGGTTTCTTGGCATTTAGTTTCTTGAGTTCTTGGTAGATTTTAGATAATAGCCCTCTATCAGATGTGGGGTTGGTGAAGATTTTCTCCCAGTCTGTTGGTTGCCGTTTTGTTCGAATGACAGTGTCCTTTGCTTTACAGAAGCTTTTCAGTTTCATGAGGTCCCATTTATTGATTGTTGTTCTCAGATCCTGAGCTGTTGGTGCTCTGTTCAGGAAGTTGTCACCTTTGCCAATGAGTTCGAGGGTTTCTCCTACTTTTTCAACTAGTATCTTTAGTGTGGCTGGCCTTATGTTAAGGTCTTTGATCCACTTGGAATTAAGTTTTTGTACAAGGTGATAGGTATGGGTCTAATTTCATTCTTTTGCAAGTGGACATCCAGTTGGACCAGCACCATTTGTTGAAGATGCTGTCCTTCTTCCATTGTGCGTTTTTGGCTTCTTTGTCAAAACTTAGGTGGCCATAGGTGTGTGGATCCATGTTTGGGTCTTCAATTCGATTCCATTGATCCACTGGTCTGTTTCTATACCAGTACCATGCTGTTATTATTACTGTTGCTCTGTAGTACAGCTTGAAATCTGGGATGGTGATACCTCCAGATGTTTTTTCATTGGACAGGATTGATTTAGCTATTCTGGGCTTTTTGTTGTTCCATATGAAGTTGAGAATAGCCCTTCCAGGTCTATAAAGAATTGTGTTGGCATTTTGATAGGAATTGCATTAAATCTATATATTGCTTTTGATAGGATAGCCATTTTTATTATGTTGAGTCCTTTATATCTTGGATGTTGTGGGTGAGAGATTTTTTAGCCTTCTCATTTTCTTTGGATGTTGTACTGATTTCTTCCA
>CAJQZJ010000203.1:297240-329752 GCA_907164525.1 Lophiomys imhausi
TCTATTTTCATGTCTTGTATGGTTTTGTTCGTTTTGTACATTTCCTTGTCCAGCTTGCTTGTTTTTGTATGAAAATCTTTCATGGCTTTTTCCTTTTCCTGTTCAAGCTCTGACACCTTGGCTTGGAGCTCTTTAATGGTGTTGTTCCTTGTTTTGATTTGTAGAATTGTGGATTCTTTGAATTCCTTCATAGATTTAAGTTCTTCTTGCAGGGACTCTATCACTTTCCATATCAGAATTGTCAATGTTTTCATGTGTTTCAGTTGGTGTGTGGTCATCCGAATTGGATGAGCTAGGATGATTTTGCTTTGTTGGAGTCATAATTCCTTGATTTCTATTTTTTTTTTTACCTTTCTCCATTGGATGCATTTAGCTGTCTGTTTTCTGTGCTTGGAACCACAGTGGATGATTTGGTGCAGGGGACGAGTTACTTGGCTATCTGTCATTGCTTACAGGGGGATTTCAAGGTCACTGTGGTTTTAATCGCCTGAGGCACTGTGATCTGGTGCAGCCTATTCCCAGGTTGTGAGTAATAGACCAGGATTGTTTCACTGCTCCCAATTCAGACTTCCCCATGTTGCACTCTGAGTTATCAGCCTGTAATGGTTCTGATAGTATGGGCCTGTTTGCCCAGGCACAGATTCTGTGGGCTTTGTTTGTCGTCACGGAGGCTGACAGGGTCTGGCTCCTCACCTAATATGTCTGGATTTTCCAGGATACAGCTGTGGACCCGATTTCTGGTTTCTCTCTAGGCTTCTCACCACAGGGCTGGACTCTGTGTCTGATTCCCTTCCTTTTTGCGCCGCCACGGGTCCCGTGCGTACCCCAAGCCCCGGATCCTCTGGCTGCCTGAGTGGACCTCTCGTCCCAGCAGCTCAGCCGTGGGTGCACGGATCCCTGGCCCCGCCCACGCCTGTCTCTCTCCCCAGATGACCTGCCGTGGATTCGCGGGGATTTGGCCCTGCCAGCCATGCTCCCTCCCCAGCTGCACTACCGTGAGTGAGGGGGATTCAGCCCCTCCCTCCCTCCTTTGTGTTCCCAGCTTCCCGTGCTCTCTCGGAACCTCCTGCCCTCCACTTCACGAGTGGCTGCGCACCACCCGCTGAGCCCCCTGTTTGTTCCTTGCTAAGCCTTCCACTATCTCGCAAAGTTTTTTAAGTGGGTGTAAGTTCAACCTGATGTGTGGGGAGCCCAATAGGCCAGCGATCTATGGCCAAGTGGACCCTGATTCTGCCTGCTGTAAGTTGGGATCGATCTTACCAGGCACCTCTCCAAATGGGAGTTCCCGAATCCCGGGTTTAGTGGCTGTGAGAGTTGGGGAGAGCCTTGCCCTGGGACTTTTAACAGTCCCTTGGGAGCTGTGAGTGTTCCCAGAAGGGGGGGGGGTGTCTAGCCCCTCCGGTTTTTGCACAGTGCCCAATAACTCTGTGTTTTTTATGGCTCTTTTTTCTCCCGAGTTCAAAATGCATCAGTGTAGGTCGCCGCCATCTTGGCCTGCCAAGAATCTATTTTCAACAATAAAAAAAGATGTCTTAGGCAAGTTGAAATATATACATTACAGCAACAATAGCATGCCTTCAGAATTGTGGACATTTCTAGAGAATGGCATCATGAAATTGTTTGGATACAGACCGTGAAAGAAATATATTTAGGGTTGTCTCAGAAGCTAACTGACTTCAGGTAAGTGTATTCAAAGTACTAGTTTTAGTGGAAAGTAGAACAACAGAGCAATATGGGCAAAATAATAATATGGGAAACCTCAATAAGTTTATTTTATTTCCACATATAATTTAAGAAAGATTTTGAATTAGGTTTCATTTAAATTTAGATCAGATGGTGGAAATAATTGAAAAAAATATCATTAACTGAATCTAAGGGGTTTAACGCTATAAAGGCTGCATTTGAAAGATGCTCTGCCTGTCAAATGTCTTGTATGGGATAAATGAAAGAAGAGCAATGGTAGACATTATTAAACTCCATGCTGATCATGTCCTGTGAACAGGCAACAGGGCAGTGCTGATGACCTCCTGCCATATGATCCACCACATTTTCCTTTTGATCAATTCTTTATATTCATCTGGTCACCAAATTTCCCTGTTTGTCTCTGAGTTGGGTTTTATATGGCCGAAAAGTGCTTGATGTGGCTGTCTCCAGGAAATAAATCCAGTATGGTGAGGGAACAAACACTCTCAAGAATAACAAGACTTTTTTTTTTTTTTTTTAGATGGGGGCTTTTTTTTTGATTACACATGACCTGAACCAATTATTTTGTTTTCGTCTCTCAACCAGTGAGAGCAACAGCATTATGGTTTTATAATGTTGAAAAACACTTGCTCTTCCTGATTGTGGAGGATTGCTAAAAGTCATTGACAAAAAACTGTAGAGATTCTCATTGCTATTTTAATTCAAGCAACATTCTGCCATACGTTGTATTTTAATTACTAGCTAGGTTTCTAAATGCAGACTGTAATTTGGTAAAATATCTGTAATGTAGGCAAGCTACTATAGCTAAATACCCTTGCCATTTGCTTATACATATTGTATGTATACATGGGCACCATATGCACACATATGGTGATTCTCTATAGGTCTGGTCTTCTGGCGGAGGGCTACTTTTTCAGAATGGTGTTTGTAATAGTAGGAAAGATCACAACAGTGGCTTTGGGAAGAATCAAACCTGTATCTCGTCTTCACCCAGCATCTCAAGCTCCTCCATCTTTGTGATGATGCTGCAATGTCAGAGCTGAACTGGATGTGTTGTTTCACAGGTTGTGAATTCTTACCAGGTTGGTAAAACAGTTGTGGGAACATGAGTTCCCACATGGAGAGCAGAAGGGAAATAGGGGAGATATGAGATGAGTCAGTGAACTGGGTTGCAGGACGAATATCGTGTCTAGCAAGAAGTAGTTTTCCCTATGGTTCATATGGAATGAGAAGCCACAGATAGGTTTTAAGCTGAATGTGATAAAAATTAACTTTTGTATTTAGAAGCCGTGCAGGATACTCTGTGGAAACAGCTTGAGGATGGGTTAGGGGAAGCATAAAATTCAGTCAGGAAACTCCTCAGTCAGCCTTGTTGAGAAGTGCAAAGATGCCTATTTCTTCAACCTTCCTTCCATCATAGTTCCCTTTGGGTATGATATTGAGATGATGGCTCTGGGTTATTTTAGCATGTTGACAAGGGGAAGTTGAGGCAAGCATACACCTTTTTAAGTATAATCTGAAAACAGATTTTCCTAATATTTCATTAAGTAACTGAGGGATCCTTCTTTGATAATTTGTATATTCGTTGCAGAATCAAAGAAATAAAGATTAAAAACAAATAAGGTAGGCAGCAAATTGATAAAAACAAACAATATGATATACAATATCCCAGTACCAAGAAGTGAATGGTTTAATGCTTGTATTTTCAAAGTTCATTCATAGATTAGTCAGAAGACACAAATTTTGAAAGGTAAACTGATAGTTTGTGGATAATTTGATTATCCAATTAATGAACTGATGTGAGCCCTATGAATAAATTAGAAATTGTAAATTTCTTACTATTGGTAAGATGAAACATAAAAATTGTACCATTCTCAATGAGAACATCAACAACAGACTGCTCAAGGAGCCTTGATGATTCAAAGAATATTTAGGATAAGTAATTAAACTGTTCCAAAAGAAATCTTTTATATTTTTATTTTTTTACATGTATTTATTTTTTTCAAGTTACATCTCAATCACAATCTCCTCCCTACTCCCCCCTCCAGTCCCATCCTCCCAACCTCTTCCCCCTCACACCCCCCATCTGCTTCCTTTTTTTTAAGTTTAAGGTATATCTTTTTCCCCACAACATCTCTCCCTTTCAGCCCAACAAATGGCTCTTTCTCTTATAACAACAAATGCAATACAAAACAACAAAAATAATTAGGCCACAATTATGAAAATTATAAGGTTTAGCATACATTCCCATGTCCAGCCTATACATATTTGGCAACTGATATTAATATTCTATTATTTATCTATCTCCATGAGTTTAAAGTTCTATACCTAACTCAGTTTCTTAACTTGCTTAACCAACTTGAAAACATTAGACCTAGAACATCCTTTTAGGTCCTAAACAACTTAAAATTTAACTGTGAAACTGTAACTAACTAGTTAGTCTTCAACCACATCAGAGACCAGAGAAGGATAAATATATCTGATTATACAGGAAGTGCAGAGCCAGCAGCTTCCAAAACTAAGAAGTAACAGGCAACTGACTGCCTGGACAGTCCCCAATTTCTCTCAATACATTGGAGTGTCTATCTATACCTTACCTACAAAAGAAACGATGAATCGACCTTACCAATCTTGACAGAAATTTCACACTTACATATGGCTACAAGCCTGAACTAGAAAGCTGAAGAGAACAATTTCAGGCATGAATAACAGCTCTTAACCTACTGGAGGAAGAGTGAATTCTCTATTGTCTTTACCCAAAACTATTTTACAAATCTGCTGTTCTTTGAAGAGGTGATCAAAGGGCATTTGGCTAAATGTACAGGAACAATTATAGAAATGTATGAACATGTCAATGAATAAAAATAACATGCTTTTACTTTTTTTGTACACGTAGAGTGATTTTAATAGTTTCAAAAATCGGGAGGTAAGGAGAGCTGGGGATGCAGCTCAGTGATGGAGCGCTTGCTTTTCGGGGGGGAGTACAGTTCAGTGATGGAGCGCTTGCCTTTCAGGCTTAAGTCAAGATCCCTGATTCAATTTCTAACACAAGAAGATTTTTCAATTATGTGATTTCCTTCCTCACTTTAAGTATGTATGTATGTATAAATATGTGTATTTATCTATATATACACATGCATACATATTTGAAATCTAATGTGTTCAGAGTTTATTACAGAGTTTAGTTCAATGTGATCTCCCATGTATATAAACCTCACACTCCTCAAAACCTGGATCGTAGACTAGAACTGTAGCCCTGTAGATAGAGGAATGTGGACTTCCTGATGATGGACTTGTGAAAGAGAATGTGTGATTATTTTTCTTGAGGGGCAAGAGCAGTTTCCTGGGGATGGATGAGTTCTAGCTAAGAGGCAAAACAAATCCTCCAAAGTTACACAGCTCAGCCTAACTGGTTTGTTAGGTTACCTCTGCTTGGCGGTCACATGCAAAACTCTAGTTTCCTAAGGGTGGTTTTAAGGATTGAATCAGACAAGACCTACAGGGTAGGCCACTTTCAACAATGTCTGACATACTGTTGGACACTGTAGAAAGTGTTGCTCTTATAAAATAATGAGTTTTGTTCTTCTCATGCGTGTAGGACTTGAAATTTAGGAAAATATTCTTTGCTTGCCAAACTCTCTACTGAGCTCAGCCCACTTTCTTGTTGATTTCCAAGTTTTCAAGAGGTAAAGGATTCTCCTCACTCCTCCTTCTTTGTTCCTTGTCAGTGGGCTAACACATAACAAGGGTGGCTTCTTGCAAACAGCTGAGCCCTTTGGCTGATTAGCTTAGGAATCATGTCAGTAGCAGAACTGCTTGAGAAATCTACATCTGTGACACAGCCACACACTCCACAGGAGGTGATTGGAACCCTCACTTTCAAGTGTGGTGGGTCAAGAGGTCACATGTCTAATGATGTGAGATCACTACAAACTTTTAGGGTCTCAGGATGCTTCTAGGATAATCTGATACGTCTTGTCTCATTGTTTTAAGCAGATTTAAGGGGTGTGTGTGTGGAGTATTTGGGATGAATCTACAGCAGGAGTATTATGGAAGCAACATGTTTTGAAATTTCTTTCAGTACCTGACAACTCTCCTAAGTTCTTTTTAGCTTCTTAATTATGCCTGCAAAACTTAGCCATTTATGTGAAGATAGACATGTGTATCTCTTTGGGAGCAAAACTCATTCATGTCTTTATATTCAAGGTGTTATGTTAAAGTACTTTCTGCTGTATCACCTCCTAAGTCCCTACCTCTCACTTATGTCTAATTGTGTAAGAAGAGCATTGAAGGTTTTCAGATATTCAGGCTCAAGCTGTGACTATATTGTTTTGCAAGGGAAAACAGGAGAGCTAAAAATGGGGTTCTGTGGAAGTGCCCTGTTGTATCTTCACAGCTTAGATAACTGCCTCTAATCTCTCAGGACAGCACACCTAGAACCCTTAATTGGTGAATCTGGTGGACTCCTAGAAGCTGTGGTTTCCCAGAATTTACCCTTTCATTCTTTTTCTTTGCTGGGGATTCTGTTTGCTGGGCCTCTCAGTAAGGACAACACCTGATATAGACTTCAATTATAATTCCTATTCCATCCTTTGATTGCTTACTCTCAATTCCTCTTTAAGGAGTGTGATATCTTAAATAGTGTGCAAGGCATTTTCTTTTCTTGAGAAGATTACATTTCTCCACAGCAGATCCTCAACTCACCTCTTCTAAGTAAAGCCAAACCACCAGGACTAGATCTGTGAGTCTCCCAGTATGCAACTTGAGACTGTATGAGATGAACCACTGGAAGCCAGAGGAAGGCCAGAAGAACTATGGCCCACAGTGATACCATACTTTTTAATTATTAAACACTTATTTATTAACAAATACTCTCACTTATAACAAATACACTTACTACTATTCCTATAAATTCCTACAACCCCTATGAATGCCTACGACCACTAAGACCTAACCACTAAGCCTATTGATAACTATTACAACTATTTTTCTAAGGATACGGTCTCTGGGGCAGGTCCTCAGTCGTCAGGAACACAGTCTCTGGGGTAGACTCTTTAATGCACTTAGCAGTCCTTTTTCTGGAATATCTCAGACACAGGTTCGTCAGGGTATATTGGCTATGGCAGTCTCACCTTAAATAAGGCTTGAGGCTTTCTTCTCTCTGGGAGACCTCAGCGTCTGTAGGCCAACTTATTTCCTTCGTATCAGCAACTCTGCCACTCTGCCTCAGTCTTTAAAGCTGGCCACAGTCCCATTCAGGCCACTGTTCGGACAGGTCAAACCCCTCTAGGCAAAAGCTGAGCCACAGGGTTTAGTCCTTGGCCTTTTGCTGTCTTGCTGAGGCTTTATCTGCTCACCAGCTTCCTTCTGCCTCAGGGAGATCTGGGCATTGGTCTACCAGCACTTTCTCCAGCAGTACTCTCGGAGCTCTCTCTTATGGGGGCCCTTAGCACGCAGCTCTCCGGGCTCATCCACTTGTCCTTAAATAGGATCGCTCCTTGTTCTACCTGCTTCAGCTTAATTTGGGCTCTGCCCCTTTAACAGTTGAAAACAATGCCAGGTCATAAAGTCTTTCCTTGTTTCACCTGGCTTCAACCTTGTTTTTCAGTCCAAAGAGACTCCCCTCATTTCACCTGACTTCATCCATAAGCTGATAAGCTAATTGCTCACAGCCAAGTTTATCTTCATTCCCCAAATTAAGAGACTGTATCAGAAACCTAGATATTCACTAAATCTAACTTATATTAATCTATCAACCCCTACACCACAGCTACAATGATTTCTGTTTAAAAAGTATCTTATATGTACATATAAATGTATAGGAACTTATATATGATCTTATTTTTCAAGTGTCTCTTCTCTACATAAAATTTTTAAACTGAATGATATAATAAAGGGGTTGGCTTCTATAAGCAGCATTAAAAATCAAGTATTTCTTGTCCAAGTCTTATAGGAAGCAAACAAGTCCTTATTGAAATTAAATGGTGAATTTTTGAACTTAGACTATTTGAAGTGAGTTATCTTTCTGTTACTCAGTATAAAAACCAAAACAATATACCTCAATTTGAAATAATTAAATGCTACCCCCTGGGGGAAAAAGCCCATATGTCAACTTGTGAGTATGTACGCATATGGAAGCTGGAAACTGACACTATTTTTTCAATGCTCATCGTCCTATTTATTTTTAAAGAGGTTTTGTTTTTATGTGTATATGTGTGTATCTGTGTGAGTGTATGCCACATGTGTGTGCTCATGGAAGCTAAAAGAGGGTGTTTGAGCACAGAAGAGGGCTTTGGATTTCCCAGATTTAGAGTCACAGACAGTTATGAGCTGCCTCCTATGAATACTGGCAACTGGAACTCTGGTCCTCTGGAACAGGAAGTGATCTTAGTTGGTGAACCATATTTCCAACCCCATCCACCTTACTATTTCAGCTGGATTCTCACACTGAGACTGAATTTCTCTGACTGGATGGCTATCTGGCCAGGGCTTCATGGGAGGTCCTGCTTCTACTTCTCTAGTGCTGAGATTCTAGGATTGCGTGCCATCAGCTTCAACCTGAGTACTGAACCTCTGAATTCAGATCTTCCTGGTTGTATGGCAAGTGTTTTACAGACTGAGGCATCTTTTCTGTCTTATATAAGAAGCATCCCCTTTAGGGCCACCTAACGTCTCCATTCTTCCTCATGGAGTCACTGGAGAAGCTAGAAGAACAGAAGCCAGTGAGAAACATCTTCATTTTTATTTTGATGGTCTGGACTCTACTGTAGCTGTAGATAAACAGGAAGTGACATTTGGGAATTCTAGAGCCAGCCTCTCAGATTCTACCTCACTCCCTCCATCAGAAATAGAACTTCCTTTTTTGATAATTTTTAATCATATTTCATCTAATAAAGTGCCCAGTGTTAGATTAATATTGTGCCCTCTTAACCCCTGTAGGAGAAGGAATGCAGGTGCAATTGTAGCATAATCAATTACTTCCTCTGCTTTGACTCTCTTCCCCCTGCTAATATCCTCAGGACCCGATACTCCTCTTTAATTACAGTATGTAAGGATCTGAATTTGACCTACTTATTGGAGGACATGCCTGGATATTTGGTGTTATGATTACTCCCAGAATTATCAAAAACAGATAAACAAATGCCTTAGATCACTCCACCCTGTGGAGTAACTGTTCAGAGGAGAATCAGATAAAGTGTTATACCTTCTTTGTCTAAATCCTAAGTAAATGTGGCATTCCTTGCCACATCACCAGTGGCATAACTTGGTTTCAGAGTGACTGTAGCAACATGCCGGGAGTGACTCCTTTTAAACCATTAAGTCTCAGCTCCACCTTAGCATTTTACTCATTAGTCACCAATGAACCTCTGTCCTTACTTGCTAGCATCTGAGAAAAATGTACATTTTTTCTCAAGGTGTCTATTCATCCTTGCCATCACAGTAATGTTTCCTCATGGACAGCCAACCTCTGAGCAAGCTCTAATATGACAGGTGGGGATGACACATCTAAGATAGCCCATCCCCCAGGTGACATGGAAAGCAGAAATCTGGAATTTGCACATAAACATATTTCCCCAAACATCTGGATCTTTAAAATCATTAGATTAACAGTCCCTAAATTCTTAAGTCTCCAGTCCCTAGGGATACTTGTGAAAAAATATTGACTCTAGAGAATTGCTTATTGTTTGAATATTTATTTCGTTCAAATAAAGTAGCTCTACTTTTGCAACCATTAAAAGATAGGCAGACACATCTAATAGCAGAACATATAGAACACTCCTCATCTCTGATTAGAAGATACATGCGTTCCTCATTTCAATGCAGAATTGTGAGAAGCTTGTGTTGGAAACAAGCAAGTATGCACTATACTCTGGGAACAGCACAGCACCCATTCACGTGTCCCACATTTTAACAGCTCATTGGGGATGTGTTATCCTGAGTTTTACTTGTGAGTTTTTCTCTTATCAGTAGGTTAGAAAGGTCTTTCTGTGTCTCAAGTGTCTCTGCCTCTTGGGTGCGTTCTCCCAAGGATGGCTTTGAACTTCTTGCTGTTTCTCCAGGACTATAACTCATTGTGTTTATGGGCTTACTTCAGATTGCTCATTTTGAAAGAGGACCAGTCTTACACTAAGGAAGAGTAGGCAGTGGCTAGTGTGGCATGATTTGTGGGTTGGGTTTTTTTTTTTTTTATAGTTATCTAAGTCCTTTAATCTGAAACATAGATGGTAATTCATTTATTTTCCAAAGAATATTAGTTTTTGCTACTGCATTATCCCCGCTCAGGTGATCTTCTTTATTTAAGGCAATGAAGTTATTTTTATCAACATATTAAGAGGTGACAACCACTAAAGAAGCTCTTGCGAAGGATCATGTCATCATGGCACTCCACACAGAACGACAGGGACAAGTAGGTCATAGGATTGGATTAGAGGAGGTAAGGATTGGGCAGCATAGTCTTATCCTTTATTATGGTTTTCATGGGAAGAAACAAACAATGAATGATAAGCAAACTGAGTCAGTTTGGGACTGAATAGCACAAATGGTTTGTGCCAACTCTTGGTTATTAGAATGAGCTCTGTCTGCTAATATACCCTATTCATTAGGTTAGGGAGGACATTGGTTAGTTTAAGGAGGTAGCTGGAGAGTGGACTCTAAATTGGTTGATTTTCATATGGAAGGAGGACTGGAGGCCATCCTGTGGTTATTTCTAGGAGTTAGCTAGCCCTGGAAAGGCAGTCTATGTCCTGAATGTGAGGAACTAGAAACAAGATCACCAAAGAAAGATACAGAAAATATGAAAACATGGATCCATTTAAGATTCAACCTCTTGCTATCCACTCTGAAAAAAAATTCATTTATCTTTCATATGTATGCACACACAGCTTTATGGGAATTTTATACAACAATCTTAAGAACTTTGCTCATGAAACAAAGTTTCATGGAGTGAACTTTTTCACTTGTAGCATCAGGATAACAACAAAATAAATTTATGTCTTGAAGCATTTCAAATTTTGGAGTTTCAGGTTATTGATACTCCACTTACAACAAGGGTTGGGCTAATATAGACTCTGTCTTCTCCTACAACACTTTAATGCTCAAGGTGGAGTCTTAAGATAGGACAGCCCATGGAAATTAATGTATTTGTTTATTTTTTTCACGGGTGAAAAAAAACCTACTCTAATACAAATTCAGAGAGTGAGAGGTAGCAAAAAAGATGCCTGCCAAATTATTTCCTACAAAAAGTAGGAAGAAATATTAGTGTTGAGCCAGCTGATTTGTAGGTTTGAGGCTGTAATGCATTTTATTTCTTCAGAGCTTACTGAATGTCAGGTTGTGCTAGATGGCTTTTTCATATTTTTATCATTACAGTCATCATATAAAGTAGATAACATTATAAGTGTTTTTAATATAATTTATTTTTTATTTCTTCAAGTTACATCTCAATCACAATCCCCTCCCTACTCCCCCCTCCAGTCCCACCCTTCCACCCTCTTCCCCCTCAAACCCCCATCCTCTTCCCCCTTTTTTTTAAGTTTAAGGTATATCTTTTTCCCCCCAACAGCTCCCCTTTCAGTCCAACAAATGGTTCTTTCTCTTATAACAATAAATACAATATAAAACAACAGAAATAAATAGGCCACAATTATGAAAGTTATATGACTTAGCATACATTCCCAATGTCCAGTCCATATGTATTTGGCACCTGACTTACTCAATACAGTGCCTCTATGAAATACAGTCTTTTATATTATAGATAAAATTTATGATAATATTATAGATGAAGTTGATGAAGGGGATTTGTGAGGTGACAATTTTTATTTGGTTTGCAATTGTGTGCATTCCATAAAAACAAGAAGGAGGAGGCAATTCTAGAGCCTCTTAGGTTGGTTTTCATTTTCCTTCTCATCACAGTGTTACTAGCTATGGGACTTTAATTAGACTACTTGACCTCAACTGAGGGGGGCTGATATGTGGGGGCACCCCACCCCAGAGGAGTAGAATAGGTTGGATAGGGGGTAGAGGTAGGGACTGGGAGGAGTGGAGGTAGGAACTGGGAGGAACTTGGAGGTAGGGACTGGGAGGAGTGGAGGGAGGTGGCTGTGATGGACATGTGACTTGAGTTAATAAATAAATGTGAAAAAAATAAGTGGGACCTCATGAAACTGAAAAGGTTCTGTATGGCAAAGGACACTGTGCTGGCTGGTATTAATGTCAACTTGACATACAAACTACAGTTATCTGAAAGGAGGAAACCTCAATTAAAAAAAAAAGATTACTTGACCTCTAAAAAGTGGCTTTCTTCATGTGAATTGTGGGAAAGCCTCTTTGGATGTTTGTAGTGATCATTAATTTAGGTGAAACAGTAGGTAGAAGTGATGTCAACACAAGGGACACAATCTCTGGGACGTAGGAAATGTTCTAAAGATTAGCTATTTATTACCACCCTGAATTTTGTTCTTGAGACAACCAAGAGGTGTTCTTGGTTTCAACAATTGTTCTTATTTCAGGGAAATAAGATATCTTTGTTTTGAACAAAAAAAGAGGACATGAAATTGGGAGGAAGAGATGATGGGGGTTGGGAGAGCTGGGTAGGGAAGTAGGGATGGATATCATGGCGATACATTGTATGCATGACTGAAGTTTTCAAAGAATAAATAAAAATTTCTAATAGAGCTCTCAACTATGAAGATTTTTTTTACAAAGAAAAAATATTAAAAATTTACTGCTTAACAACATAAAACTATAGCAGAAATTTCTAAATGTATCTTTTCAAATGCTTGCCATGCCAGTAATTACTGTATTTGTATTAAAAATAGAGGAAGAAATAGGTAAGACAATGCACGAAACAACACGGAAAAATGTAAAAAAAAGAATGTAAAATATCATTCATCCCCCTCATCTGCAACCGCAGTTAGAGAAAAAGATCATTTTCTGTGTACTTTGAATTTTTATGGTATTATTTTGGAGGTAGTATTGAAACATCTTGAGATTTCTTCTTTTTATTACTCTCAACTCTTGTCATTGTCCAGGTCACACAGAATTACCCTTAATAATCGGCTTCCTAAGTGTTTGTCCAAACATGTTTAATAGGAATGCAAGTGATGTGGCTCTTGCTTTTCCTTTGGACCAGCTGCATAGCTCATTAGCTCATTTGGTCAGCAAGGATTAGCTGACGGTATGCCTTCATTGTTTCTTTCCTAATACCATCCTATTATTCTTGGTGAATACCCTTTGTATGATCCATGGCAATCCACTCCTGCCCTTGATGTTCCTACCCTTCATATATTAGTGGGATGTTATCGTGACTCCTCCCCACGTTAATCGTCACTTAGGTTCACATATTTAATTCTTTTCATCTTTCCCCATAAGTCCATCCCCTCAGGCCTATAATCATTTCGTTACTCTTCTTTGAGCGCTTTCCAGTTTGTCTGCTTCTTTCTGGAAAGAACCCTCCCAGAAATGACTACATGGCTACAAATATATTTTTCACAGAGGTCACTGAAGGCAGAGAGCTGCTGACTTGGAGAAATAATACTGTGTCATGTCAACCTCAACATGAGATGGTGGCTTTGAAGTGTGTATTGCAAGCTCTATTTGCCAATATTCACGACTAATCACCATGATGAGATGGCCTAAAAAAGGAGATCATGAACAATTTACCTGCTTGGGATGAATAAGTGACTTAAACTTTGATTGTACCTTACACTGGATCATCAGCGTTGATTCCTTATTCCCATGCCCAGGCATTCAAGGAAATTTGAAGTGGGAGATGACCTGGACAGCAGATTGATTTAAAGCTCTCTGGACAATTTTAAGGTGCAACACAATTGGGAAACCACTCCTTAATTAACAGGTGCTTAGCATTTGTCAGTGAATAAGAGAAATAAACACACAAGCTGGGTGTGGTAGTGTAACCTGTAACCTCAGAACTCTGGAGGCAGATGCAGGAAGAACTTGAGTTCTAGGCCAGCTTGTACAGGATGAGGTCCCATCTCAAACATACAAATGAAGCAAGCAAGCAACCATTTAATATTTATCTACTTCACTAATATCTCAAGGCATTTCCAGGGGAGATGCAGTTAACACTTCTATGTGCTTTGTGTGGATAGTACAAACGTTTCCAGGTCTCATTTTATCCACTGTCAGCATTTCTAAGTCTTAGAGGAATGCTGCATGAGCAGCCTCTGATTTCTGACAGCTTCAGTATCTCCTTGGTGATCCTTCTGGTTCAGAATTGCCCTTCTACCTTATTTCCACAGCATTCATTGCTAAAGACTTGCTTTATTTAAAAGGCTACAAAAATTTGCAATTATTTTTCCTAGGAAATTTGACTTCAAGAGCAGCATGAATATCAGGATGAAATTAAGGAATCCATATTTGATAAATTTTCAGGATGCAGGCTAGCATATTTGTAACTACTGTGTCACTTCAGTACTGGTCCTTTCATTTAAAAATAAAACTTTAAAAAAATTTTTTTAGCATAATCAAAAGGAATACCGACAAAATGCAACTTGTACAAGGCTACACCAATCCCAACATTCTGATCCCCAGAGGCCTTCCTTCCAGCAATAGCCAAGATGCTGAAAGCCACAGAATGTAAGGCAGAGAGAGCAACATAGAAAGGCCAGCATGTCAGAGCATGCTGTTGACCCTTGGCAACAATGCATTCTTGTTAACAGTGCAGAAACTCTTCACTTGAGACTTGCACAAGACTGAAAGGCCCGCAGGTAACTCTAATTCATTATTTCTTTATCTCCTACATCCTGCTTTTACTGAACACTGACAGCTTGGAAAATCAAAGAAAACACTGTGCTTATCAATTTTCTAAGCCAGTCATGGTATATGACTGAGGTCAGAGGAAGCTCTGGATTTTCATTAATCTCAGTAATGAGCAGAAAGGAAAGAAGCAATAGAACAGAAATCTTCTCTCATGCAGTAGCTCACGATGAATGTTTCTCAGAGTTAGGGATCTAAGTCACAAGTTGTCCAATTACAGCCATTTCATACAGGAGAAATAATGAAGTAGGAGAGAATGGTATCTTTATTAAAACTCAGGAAGCCTTATTTAGCAACTTTCCTCTGGCTAAAGCATGTTTTCTTGACATTCCATTAGTCTTCCAGGTATTTATCTATGTGGTTTATCAAGCCACCAAAGAAACTGGAAGCACCAGCTATCTCTAGACTTAGAATAATTGTTGAACGCCATTATCCTTAGGATAAAAAGCTCAGCATAACAAATACTTCCAAGATGCTTGCAAAGAAAAACATGATAGCAGCATCACAGAAGGGTTTGTTTAATTAATAGAAAATTTATAAATGTTCACAAAGAGATTGTTCAGAAATATGTTTTGTTCATGAGGCAAAGGAGTGAAGCACAATGGAAACTCTGGCATTAATTGGTTGTGGTGGTGAGCTGAGATAATGTGGAGAATTATTTTAAAGAACTTCTCTGTGTTCATCTAGGAAGTTTTCATCCAGAAAAAAAAAATAAGGGGAGTTCATTCTAGTATGTGTACTAACATACTAGACAGTGTAGACAAAAGTATATTCAAAAGAATTTTATTTTGGCTTCATGCAAGGGTTATGTAGGGAGTCTGCATGGAGTGGAAAGTGCTTGTGACTGAACCCAAACTCGCTGCACTAGGATACTGTTGTGGTTACGGTTTAAATATGACTTTTAACTAATTCTGCAATATACCAATACTAATTTGTTTGCCAAGCATAGGATGGGAGGAGCCAGAAGGTATTGAGATTGTATGTTCTGCTTTCGTTTTCATGAATTGTAGAGAAACTGAATGTAATTTAGAACTATAGAGATCCAGTTGATGAATGGACTACGCTACCATAAAATGACTATGCTAGCAAGTCAACTTTAAGTAACTATGGGAGAAAAGGTTCCAAATTCTTTGCCGTAATATTTTAGCTCTTGAGCTAGAAAAATCAAAGAAAAGTCGTGTGGATATGACCAATTCCCTCATGGGGAAATGAAATAGAATTAAGATTACATCAACATGGATGTCCCACTGCTTACTCATTGAAGTTTGTATGCATACACTAAAAATTAGTTCTGCTGTTAGATTTCTTCCCTTCTCAGTCAATTTCATCCATGCTTCTTTTCAAACTACCTGGTTTTTAAAAGTTTCAGGCAGTTTTAAGAAGAAATATCTAGTTCAATTGGATCTGCTCTCTACCCTATAAACTTCCAACCCTCTTGTGGAATGTGTCTGAACAATAATCACTTTTGTCTAGGTGTTATATAAGCTTTACCAAAAACATAAAGAGCGCAAGAAAATTACAGGAAGTCCTTTATTCCTAGTTCAGACGTAGATGATTGTGAGTAATTTCAGTATATCCTTATGAGGGTACATGTTCACTTCTATTACAATGACTGATTTAAAACAGTTTTAGAATTTCAGCTTTAGAATTTTTGGTAAGGCTAAGCTATACTTTTTTTGAACATTTTGTAGAGTGGCAAGTCTTCATGATTTGAAGATGGATTTTGGTTTTATTTGAGGGAATCACTTGATAATGTCGTCATCCACTTGGATACCTTTTTAAACAGTGGTCAAAAACTAAACTGCAACTCTCAAATCATGAAACAGATTTTCCTCTAGGTTCACAAACAGGCTCTAACAGTCACAGCAAAGGGAAAAGCTTTCTAATATTTAAGCATAAACAGTGGCTAGTGTATATCACAGGCTCTTGTTCTGAACTGGTAAGATAAGATTTGTCATAGACTTTGTGGTACTTCATCTTGGTTGTCAGTTTCATTGGCCCTGGAATCAATGAAGAGATCTCTGGGCACACTTGTGAGTATTTTTCTTGATTTCATTAGCTGAAGTGCCCACCTAGATATGCCACAAACACATGGATAAAAGCAATTTATTCAAGGAAGGGTACATTCTGCACTGTGGTTCAAGGTAAAGTCTGCCATGATGGAGAACTCGAGGTAGCAGGAACTTGAAGCATCTGGTTATGTTGCATCTACAACCCAAAAGTGAGGAAAATCATTTGTGTATTTCTTCTTCTCCATCCTGATTGCATATGTAGTGTAACCAGCTGCTTCTAGCTCCTCTGATCTTGACTTCTATACAATGATGGAGTGACCCTTGAACTCGGGCCAAAACATAACACCCCCTTCCTTAATTTTCTTTTGACAAGTTAGTTTTTGTTTGTTTGTTTGTTTTTTTTAGAATCACAGTACTATAAAAAGCTACTAAGACAGAGTATAAGAACTGAACTCTATAGCAGTTCTGAAATGTTTGCCTGTGAAACCACTAGCAACTTTCTAATTCAAATGTTCATGTTTTTCATCTTCACAAAGGGCAGGGAAGATGTGCCAAAATTTCTTTATCCATTCCTCAGTTGAGGGACATCTGGATTGTTTACAGTTTCTGGCTGTTACACATAAACCTGCTATGAACATAGTTGAGGAAACGTCCTTGTGATTTGGTGATGTATACTTCGGGTATCTGCCCAGGTGTGGTATAGCTGGGTCTTGAGGTGGAACTATTCGCAATTTTCTTAGAAAGCACAAGATTGATTTCCAAAGTGGTTGTACAAGTTTGCACTCCCATCTGCAATGAAAGAGTGTTCCCCTTTCTCCACATCCTCACCAGCATGTGTAGTCACTTGAGTTTTTGATCTTAGCCATTCTGACAGGTGTGAGATGGTATCTCAGAGTCATTTTGATTTGCATTTCCCTTATGACTAAGATTGTTGAGCATTTCTTTAAGTGCTTCTCAGTCATTAGAGATTCCTCTATAGTGAATTCTTGGCTTAGCTTTATACCCCAGTTTTAAATTGGATTGTTTGGTTTGTTAGTATTTAATTTCTTGATTCCTTATATATTTTGGATATTAGCCCTCTAACTGATGTTGAGTTAGTGAAGATCCTTTCCTAATCTGTGGACTGGTGTTTTGTTCTATTGACAGTATCTTTGGCCTTTCAGAAGCTTTTCAGTTTCATAAGTTCTCATTTATTAATTATGAATCTTAGTGCCTGTACAATTGGTGTTCTATTCAGGAAGTTGTCTCCTGTGCTAATCAGTTCAAGAAACAAGGATATCATGAATTTTGTAGGCAAACGGATGGAACCAGAGAAGATCATCATGAGTGAGCTAACACAGATCCAAAAAGAGACCCATGGTATTTACTCACTCATAAGTGAATATTAGCTGTTAAGTACAGGACAGCCATGCTATAATCCACAGACCTAAAGAAACTAAATAACAAGGAGGGCACAAGGGATGATGCTTGAATACATCTAAGTAGAGGAAATAAAATGGGCATCAGAAATGGATGAAGAGAGGGATCCAGACAGGAACTCAACATGCCATCTGAGAAACTTTATCCAGCAGAAAATGGAAACAGATACAGAGACCCAGAGCCAAACATTAGTTGAAAAGCAGGGAGTCTTGAGAAAGTCAGGGGAAGGTTTGAAGGAGCTAGTGAGATCAAGGACACCACAAGGAGACTGAACTAAAAACCAAAGAACATGCCTGGACTAGTCCTAGGCATACTACACATATGAAGCAGATGGGCTGCTTGGTATTCAAGCTTATAACCTTGTCCCAATGGGCACATAATATACTCTGATTCTTATGTTGTGCTCATCTATGTGTTAAGACTTGACCAATATAGCCGGTCATCCCTGTGGTGCACACCTTTAATTCCAGCACTCGGGAGGCAGAGGAAGGTGGATCTCTGTGAGTTTGAGGCTAACCTGGTCTACAAAGACATTTCTAGGACAGCTAGGGCTACATGGAGAAACACATTCTCCAATGCAATACCCCTCCCCTAAAAGAAAAGATTTGACCAGCAACATGCTAAAAATAAGAGACTGAGTGCTCAGCCCTGACAACTGGAACAGGGACTGTCTCTGACTTGGAAAAGGTTGCCTCCCTCTAGATCCTATTTTCCAAGCAAAACTGCCATGTCTTGCCTCAGTTGAAGGGGGGAAATTATTCCTGATGCAATTTTATATCTCAAAGTGGGTTGGTACTGGGTTGGGGGGGAAGTATGGGGGAAGTGGGTGGGAGGGTGGGACTGGGAGGAGAGAGGGGAATGGAGATTGGAATGTAAAATGAACAAATTAATAAAACAAAACAAAACCAAAGGGCAGTGAATAGTGTTGGAAAATGTAGATCAGTGGTACAGCACATGCATACCATACTAGGTTCAATCTCCAGTATATTAAAAACGTTAGGCTTGAATCCTTCAGAGCTTTCTTCATGATGCTAAAACAATAGATAATGTTAAATATAGTACTGAAACTTCAACACCTTTTCCCATCTTGATATTAGGTCTGCTTAGTCATTAACTTTTGGATTTGTGGTCAAGTGGTGTGGTTAATTTTTCCGTTCCTATCAATGATGGTTCCTCCCACCCAAAAAAAGATATTTTTACACCATGAGAATAAACCTTTTAGTTGAGACAATGACAAAAGCTATAGGATGTATTTGGAAAAGAGATTAAGACCACTGGTAAGAATAATGGTATCTGAATAAGAACACAGCATATATTAAATGTTCATGCACATTCTATTCCTGAAAATAATTCTTTATTAAACCTATTTCAACTGTGTCCATATGGTATTTTCTTCTCTAGAGCTCATTCTCCTAATCTTACAACATCCTGTTCTTATTTTCTAAGAAAGAAACAAACTATTGTATCTAGAGTCTATACAGATTGCATACAAAATTTTATCACTTATTCTTAAAGGAAGGAAACAATCATTTTTACCAGACACATATTTTTCTTTGTAATTGAAAACCAGGAAGAAGACAGTGGGATGTATTGAGTTAGTCTAAGAAATTACTTCAGAAAGAAGAAAGTGGGTCAAGAAACAACCACTATTATTAAACTTTCAGACTTAATTGTCTGAAATTCAGTTTTTGTTATTTGTTAGACAGAAATTGGTTATATATTTTCTACTTCCATTAATCTGTACTTTCTTTTTATGATTTCTAAGAGGAGTCAAACAGTCTGTCTTTCATATTTATGGGATCCCTTCCATGTAATTAACCAACCTCAATTTGAAAATATTTGGAAAAAGTTGCAAAATTGCATATGTATTGAGCATGAACAAAGTTTTTCCTGGATAATATAGAATAATAATGATTTATATGATATTAGATACTATAGTCTGGAAAATAATTTAATTATATGTAAGAATATGTAATATATACATAAATATAATTTCATTTTATATAAAGAACTTAGATACCCTCAGATTTGGTACTTTTGGGTGTCCTGGAACCAATGTCCCATAAATACAATGAGACAAAATGTATATGCCTTTTGACTAATTCTAGCTTATGACCTTGTCCCAGTGGGCACATAACATACTCTGGTTCTTATGTTGTGCTCATCTATGTGTTAAGACTTGACCAATATAGCCGGTCATCCCTTTGGTGCACACCTTTAAATTAACTCCAGCACTTGGGAGGCAGGGGAAGGCAGATCTCTGTGAGTTTGAGGCTAACCTGTTTTATAGAGACAGTTCTAGGACAGCTAGGGCTACATGGAGAAACACATTCTCCAATGCAATAACCCCTCCAAAAGGAAAGATTTGACCAGCAACATGCTAAAAATAAGAGACTGGGTGCTCAGCCCTAAATGAGGCATCTATACTACCTCAAACTCCAAATCTCAGAGGACATTACAGAAGAGAAGGTGGAAAAGATGTCAGGCTGGAGGAAGGGATGTATACTGTGAATGCTGTGTTCTGGGCAAGGCATGGCTATTGTAATCACAGACTCTTCTCAGCTGTGGCTATGTCTACAAGACCTATGAAAAATCAAGCCAGCTAAAATACCAGCATTGATTGGGCAGATGATCTCCAGGCCACACCTTTTATTGAGGAGCAGTTGGCAGCGGATACTGTCCAGGGGAGGAAGGATGAGTTTCTTTGAGGACGTGACCACTGATAGGTTTCCCATGATCCCACAGACGGCCCTACACTCACAAACAAATGGGCAGCACTAACTGAATTTAGTGCCCCGCAAAAATAAAATCCAGAAGCTGGTGAAGGGAGTATGTCAGGAGTATGATATAAGGCAGAGAGGAGTAATGGGAGGGGTGCTAGACATAATGACTTTTCATTGTACATCTGTATGATATTCTTAAAAATAAGGACAAATTAAAAACATAATTAAAACAATGACTTGACCAGGCACCAGCAAGCTTCTGTTTCAGAACACAATTCAATACTTCATCCAACGGTGATCTCTGTCAACTGTACAATAAAGTTTTTCTTTAAGCCCATATTGGCATTTTAGTTAAGAATTCATCTTGGTATTAGTAGCAAACAGACATTGTTTTGAATAGTACACACTTTGTACCATGTGTCATGCTAAATCCTTCATTGATATTATTTTATAAATTTTCAATAATGCACTGCACCATGATTTTCCCATTATTCATTCAGTATAAAAACTGGGTGCCATAATAAAGGTTCTGTGGAAGTTGCAGAGTCAGTCAGAGTTGTTTCCAAACTCTCAACTCAAAGGCTTGCTGAGAAGGATGTAAGAAAGAGTTCAGGATGGTCAATTATTTAAGAAGAAAAAGTGTCAAAGATTTGAACATTTGCTACTTTGTTTAAGCCAAACCTGAGTCATCACCTAACCTACATCCTGGATGAAAGTTCCATGTGGGAATTGAAGATTCCTACTATTTCTACTATCCTATTCTTCTAGAATTTTCCTCTCCTATATCAGAAAATCCTGACAGGCTCATCTGTGTTTCAGTGTTTAAAGATTCAGGCCTTATGTCTTTGCCCAGGAGCAGCTTCAAGATCATCTTAGAAAGTTCTATGTCCAAGACTGGGATGACTTTGGACTCAGTGTTGGTCTATGAAGCTGAGTGAACTTGCCCATTTGCTTGCCGTCATGGGAGACTACCTGGCTTAGCACCGTGTTTCTCTTTATTGATATCTCTTCTCATTTCTTGACTCACTGTAGAAGTACTTAATGCTGTCCAAAAAGGACAAAACTTGGAAGCAGGTAAGCCTAGCTCTGCCAAGACAGGGTAGGTAAGTCCTTCATAATTCCTGCTCTACAATCAATGTCTGTCAGAGAAACGGGGCCAAACAGCTGAATATTGATGCTGTAATGTATGGAGAGAAAATGAGAACTGTCGAGGCAGCCACGGGTATGTCATTTCTTAGTTTTGGAAGCTGCGGGCCCTTCACTTCCTATATAATCAGATATATTTATCCCTCTCAGGTCTCTGAGGTGGTTGAAGAATAGATAGCTAGAGTCTCATAGTTAAATTTTGAGTTGTTTAGGAATCAAGAGGGCATTCTGGATCTAAGAAGATGTTTTTAAAATTGTGATGCAAGTTAGTATGAAAGCTGAGTTAGATAGAGAACTTTAAACTCATGGAGATAGATAGATAGTAGAATGTTAAAGTCAGGGGCCAAATACATATGGACTGGACATTGAGAATGTATGCTAAGCCATATAACTCTCAGAATTGTGGCCTATTTATTTCAGTTGTTTTGTACTATATTTATTGTTATAAGAGAAAGAACCATTTGTTGGACTGAAAAAAAAAAGAATTATACATTCTGGGGGAAGGGTGAGAGGGTAGGAGGGTGGGGCTGGGAGGGGTGAAGGGAGAGGGCTGTGGTGGAGATGTAACTTGAAGTAATAAACATTAAAAAATAATAAAAAAGGTATGATATAATTTTCAACAAGGTGATTGTCTGTAAAGAATAGAATACTTGTAAGTCCTTTATTTTAAAAAAGAAAAACATATACATATGGACTGGACATTGGGAATATATGCTAAGCCATATAGCTCTCATAATTGTGGCCTATTTATTTCTGTTGTTTTGTATTGTATTTATTGTTATAAGAGAAAGAACCATTCATTGGACTGAAAGGGGGAGCTGTTGAGGGGAAAAAGATATACCTTAAACTGAAAAAAAAAGGGTTGAGGGGGAAGAGGGTGGAAGGGTTGGACTGGAGGGGGGAGTAGGGAGGGGATTGTGATTGAGATGTAACTTGAAGAAATAAAAAATAAATTAAAAAAGAAGTACTTAATTAAATTATTTGCCAGTATTTATATTATATTTAATTGGTTGGCGGAGTTAATCCTTAATCTGTGATTATAGATAAGTACACAGACACCTGAGGGATTTAACAAACCTTAGCCTGGATTGTGCAATCCTAGCCCATCTATGCTAGCCCTTAATTCTATTCCCCAAAATATGAACCCAGCATACACATACCTCCCCTTGGGCTGTTATTCTCCACGTTAGGCTGATGTTCCAGACCACATGGCAGGATCTTCTTCCAACTCTAACCCATCGTGTGTCCTCCTTCCTGCTCTTGGCTTCTTCTCTTCTTCTGGAGGCTTCTTCTACCCATGAACCTCTCTGCTTCAGAAGCCGGAGCAACTTGGTCCCCCCTATCTCTGTCTTGGCCCAATCTCAGGCCTCAGCATTTATTCAACCAATCAGAGACAATGATTAGAAAGCAAGGTAACACAGCATTACTTGATGTACAGCAAACAGGGCTCTGGGAGCAGGTTAATTAAGATTTAGAATGCATAAAGACTCCCCATCAACTCACAGTCAAACCCAACATCACAGTTCCTCTAATCATGGACACTGCATGAACACACTTAGCTTCCATCTTTCCTTTCCAACTGATTGATGCCCTGATCCACTAGCAACTTTCAGGTCAGAAGCAGTTTCATTTGGGCCCGTGAAAGTCCAGTAGCATGTAGCAAAAGCACTACTTGCATCATAGAGCTGAATCGCTTGCCTCAGGAATTGCTTTGCTGGCAGAGCAGTGGATGCTGTTTTCATTTTTCCTCTCAAAATCTTTGCTTGCCTGGGAACCCCGTGAGCTTTGAAATGCAAATTCTTCTCAGACTGACCACTTGGATGGGGCAACCCAGATTCACATACCTGATTTGTAAATGACTCAGTCTGACTTCCTTTCAAACAAAAGGCTTTCAGGAAAACAAACTTTATGAATATTCACTTCTCTTTTGTTCTTTGAACTTGTATGAACTTCATTTCTAGAGAAAACGAATGGTCACAGTTTGGTAAATTTTACTGAGTCAGGAAAAAAAAAATTTAATTTTCTTATTTAGTTCTCTGGACTCTTGTCCTCCACTATGTCTAGCTCTCCATATCTCATTCTCTCTTTAGATCTTCCCGGAATCGGAGGTAGTTTTAAAAGGATTCTATATTCAGCTTTTCATGCTCAGCAAAGCATGTAGCTTTACTTAATATGAGGAAGTTCAAAGGTGTCAGCAAGTCACGTGTGGAGTGAGCACTGTCCCCTTCAAAACCCACATCAGGTCTGCATTGGGAACTTCCGTTCCAGTCCTGCTGACCTCTTGAGTTCTGATGGTGGTTTGGGATCTGTGCCTGGATCCTCAGCTGAGGGCTGACAGCTGAGGACTGACTGACTGAGAGGCACTTTCTAGTACCCCAATTATTCTTGCTCTGTTCTTCAATTTCATTTATTCTATACTTAATTTCTTTTTACTCCTTCCAACTTTGGTAACTGATAAGAATGAGAAGATGGCATACAGTATGAACAAGTTCACCGGAATCTGGATTAATGTGGAGAGAAATCTACACTGATAGTAGGCGGTATGATCCGGGGCTTGTGAGTTGTGTGTGCAGTGGGAAGCCTCAGGGCTTACATGACATAGCCTCCTGAGTTACGGGCTGACCTGAAGACTCTCCTCTCTCGGTAAGCTGAGATCTTTTCTCAAATGGCGTTTCTTCAGAAAGGCCTTTCTCAGCCATTACATCTAAAATAAAAAACACTCTGCACTTTTTTTTTATCCTCTTAGCTCAATGGTTTTTAAACTCATTTGCTTGTTAGCCACTGGTGGAGATACACTGTTGGTTGTGATGTCACATGTGATGGGTAGAGATGTCTGTAGCAATGGTTCCATAAAACAGTGTATTTACTATGAACAATGCACTTGATATATTTTATCTTTTTTAAAATGCGTAACAATCCATTCTAATTGTGATTATTTTGATTCATTAAAAATACGTGGGCACATCCTTTTATATTGATTGCACCACCAACTGAATGCCCTCATAAATACTGCCTTACCCCACTTAGCTTTTTTCTTTTAATATAACAGATGTGTTCTAGATTTTTTGTTTTACGAGTAAATTTGTCTCACATTTATATAATGGAAAACTGTATGTTTTCCTGCTAAATGCTAAGATCCCCTAGAGTGAAAAAAAAATGCCTCTTTTACCTAGGTCCATCACTCTTGAAACTGCAGTGTTGAGAAGACATAATAGGGACTCATAGAGTGTTTGCTGAATGATTGAGTAAATGTATCAAGTGCTCCTGAAAGAAAACACTTGCTTCCAAACAACCTAGGGAAATTCTTAGTTTGCTGTCAGGAGGAAGAGGAAGAGACTCGATTGCAATGTTAAAAACTGAGATGTTAGGCTTTGCTGACCACAGGATTTAGATAGTTCAAAGGCAGCATCGGAGGCTTTCTTTAACGTCTACCTACTGATGTTTTAGGGGACGTCTGTAATATTCAGATTATAGTTCAGAAATTAAAACATTTCGGCTAAAAGACAGCAGCAAGAGATGCTACCATGAGTTTGGGAGGAATCACTGTGTGATACAAGACTGAGGCATCAACCCACAATAGAAAGGACCAATATTTAGATATTTGGATATTTAGAGAGGTCTAGACTTATTTGGGTAGTAAGAATGTTCCAATCCAAAGATGATGTTTTTAAGGATTTTTTTTCCACAAGGGCAGGGGTGGTGGGCTTTTTTTTTTATTTTTAAGATAACATCTTGCCGAGTATCTTTGGCTGGAATTCACTGTGTAGCCCAGCTTGGCCTCAGATGCGTATCGTTCTTCCTGCTTCTGCCTTCTACATGCTGGGATTATGGTTGTGTGCCATGGAGGCTCATTGCTGTCACTCTTACTATCGGTTTTGTTTCTTTGAGGCTGTAGTTAACTAGATTGGGACATACTATTATAAACTCCATTGTGGTGTTTGGGGGACCAGGAAAGACAGCAGAAGGGCAGCATCACCTTTACTTTTATATAGCCGAGAGATCAGTAGAAACCACAACCCCAGGATGCTGGAGGAACCACTGAGGTGAGACTGAGGCCGTCTTTGGCTGCTGCTGCGGGAGCATTGCAGTTCCAAGATGATCAAATCACCGAATGATAAGAAGTCAGTGTTAGCGGCCACCACCGCCATCACTGCAATTATATCCATAGCCCAGGGGACCATATGACTTATCACAGAGGTGTGTACACTCTATACTTCATTATTGAAAGTAGTATCTTACCTTTTATGGGGTGTGACTTTGAATTTTTTTTTCCCAAGTCTTGGGCTCTTCTTTTTCTTCTCAGATTTCCCCAAATGTAAATTATGGGGCAGGTTATTTGCTCACTGCTTCTACCTGCGCAGTGACGTGAACCACAAGGGACAAGTTATGTTTCCGTCATTTGGCCTCATGGGACCCCTTGATTTTCCTTGTTGTATTGCTGCTGTTGCATCTTCCAGATTGCTCTCCTATGTAGGCGGGACATTTGGGAAGCAATCGGGGATTGTATTTTTAAATCAGAAAAATGTTTCAACACTGCTGTTCAACAGTTCCTCAGCTATTAAGACGATTCTTGTAAGTTTGCCAGGCTCACAAGTGACTGGCTGTTTTTATTCCCCTTGCCTTCTGGGAATCGAAAAGCAACAGAGAGCCAAACTTTAGGTGACACATTCTTTGAATGGTGCCACACGTAGTCCTAGAAATACAGGAAGCACATTGTCTTTATGGGTGGAAATATCAATGCAGTGGTGAGCCTGAAGAGTATTACATGTTACTGGAAAGGGCTTCAGTCCTGAAGGAATGGAAAGGGCCTTAAGAGGACTGAGTCCTGTGAGTTTGTCTCAGTCTGCCTGTGCCAGGCTCCCATGGAAGGTGCCTCAAAATCCTATGGAAACCAGTGGGAAGCCTGTCTGTCATCAGTCCCCAAGGCTAATAGCATAGGGATCAGTAGAGTGACAGCCAGAATAGGGAAGCAGATCTGACACGACTGTGCTCTCCTGCAGAGGTTAATCTCCATGGTGTCCTCTTTTTCGAAGTAGTCTATAAGATAAAAGGGACAGAACCACATGGGAAAAGACCACCCTCTCAGGTCGGCTGCAAGTGGACTTCTTTCTCACGTGTTACTGCTGGCTATGCAGATAGATGATGATTTTTCTTTCCTCTTTTTACTTGTTAAAGCTGCCGGGCCTTGAACCTGGAGCTTCACATACCTTTGACAAGTTCCTTATCCTTGAGCTACATCTCCGATCCTCTCAAGTTTCAAAAAGTCTTGAGACAGGGTCTTTTTTAATCTCTCGGGCTGTACAACTCGCGAGGGTTCCATAACCTCTCTGTGCTGTCATTGCCGCAGGTGGAATGGAAGAAGGAATAAGGGGCCCTAGGCAGCAGGCGTGCTACGTTCATGAAGTCACAATGAGGGACCGTCTGTGCTCAAATCTCAGCTTGGCGCTTGTCAGCTGTGCACGATGTTGGCAGGCAGTCTCCCAGGCCTGGGCTCCTCGTGTGCAGAAGGGAATAATGACCATGTCCACACCATGGGGTCATTATGAGGTAAAATGTAACAACGCATGTAAAATGTTTTAGCCTGGAACTTTGTCAGAGTGAGACTTGCACAGCTGTCAGTCATCATTAACACAAGCAGTGTTAAGGTCGAGGCTTAGAGAAGGCGGTCCCTAAGCTACAGTTCTGTCTCCACACCCTTCCCATTCAGGGTCTTTCTTCTTTACTTATCACCTGCTAATAAATTATTTCCCTTTTTTATGAAGAAGGAAATTGGATGCATGTTCGTTTTTTATGCTTTTAGAGGACATAAAAGCATGTCCTCTGGGATGGCTGCCTTTGTCAGAATCATTTGGGGAACAAGAGTCTCTTTGTTTTCAGATAACCTTTCTCAAATGAGAGTACAGCCTGAGACAGCTTTCATCAACAGTTCAAGATAATTGTCACACAGGTGACAATTGGGAGATGTGGCAGGAAGGACACAGTGCAGATTACAATCAGCTCAGCCCCTTCTCAGCAACATGGCCTTAGGCTACGTTTGGGGTTTGGGTTTGGAATTTTTCTTGTACTAAGTATGCTGGTCTTCCATTTTTTCAGATGGAAAGTTCTGAAGGAAATCATTTCTATGTGAAAGGCTGCTCAAGCAAGATGTTTGATGGGAAAAGCACCTGCAGTTAGCAAACCAGAAAGAACCTTCCACAAATACCCCAGGACATAAATATCAAAAGGAAGTTTTCTTTTACTTTAAGCTTCCAGGGTAGAGTGATTTGGGCAGTAATAGGGGGACTTGGAAGCCCTGTTTTAGTGAACTGTGGTAGCATAGCAAATGGTATGCTTTTTTGTAGGTCTAAACGTAGACCAATTTCAACAACCCAAATAGGTCACGATATAAATCTTGAGGTACATGGGACAAGACAGTGAGAAATAGCAATTGCCAGGGATTAAGCCCAATACTTTGATTGTATTATGGTTATGAAAAGTTATTGTTATACCCAGATTGCAGGGTCCCCCAAAACCACCACGGAGCCGATTCTGATGCAAATCACATAAAGGTCTTTGTTACAAGCTTAAACAAGGGCTTTCACCATCACCAATGCAGTGTATCCAGAGAAGAGTGAAGAAGGGGGAAGAACTTATAGGGCTTAGGATACAGCCCAGGAGTTTTGCATACATGTAAGCTTCCCTAGCATGAATGAGAAGTGGTAGTTACAATACCATTACATTAAAAAGGTCAACTCCTGATAGTTGAATCATTTATCAGTAAGCTCATCTAGTCCTCTTAGTTAGACCCAGGCTTCCTCTAGTTAACTCTGTCAGGGGAAGCAGCTTTAATTTCTCTGCTCCTGGCCTTATCTGTAGCCTCCTTCCTGGGGTCAAGGAACAAAGGGGAAGAACTAGGTGAAAGGTCAGTACCTGCAGGAGCCTAGGTAGTGGCAGTGGAGGGACATTTTCAAAATGGGGCACCATATGTTTGCATCATGACTAAATGACATTTCATTTCTTAGGCTGATAGCATATAGAGCTTTTGGTGAATAGTGTGCATTTGAGTTTTCAGTAAAAAGTATACTTTTTGAAATTTGCCTTCTGGTAATACTGCAATTCTCTCTTCTTTCCTTTCGCGCAAGTGATTCATTCTGGCCAATGAGATCTTAGTAGATTGGACATACATTTCCTCCTGCCATAGCAATTCCACAACTGCCCTGAGATCTTCAGAGCTTTACTCCTTCTCATGGAAAGCGATCAGAAACACTGGAAATAATAGTGGGCTGTGGTACACACGATCACCAGTCACAAGAACTGCTAGTATTGGTGTGGCAGCAGCTGGTACTCGGTGGTCATAATCCCACCTACCTTGCCCACAGATGCAGACAGTTATTATATTTTGATCTTAGCTCTCTAACACACTGTGTAACTATAATAATAATACACTACTTTCCCAAGACTCAATTTCCTCATCTATTTTGCTATCTCACAGAGACGTTATTATAATGCCAAACTAACTGTTCTGTCATAAAAAAATATTTAAAAAGCAACACAAAGTAGCTGATATAGTTTCTGACATATAGCAAACATAATCAAATACACTTCTCATATTATTAATATTTTAAAATTATAGGGTCTTAGTATTTGAGGACAATCTAGATGCCATTGTCATTAACACGCTGTGCTTTCCATCAGTGACAGAGGGTATCAGCTTGCTTAGTTAACCGCTAAAGCCAAGCTCTTAATATGCAGCACACTGTTCTAAAATTACGATAACTTCACATGATCAGGCCTCCTGGATTCCACAAGAGTCTCAGAGATTTTTATCTCCAGTCACTTTTGAACATAATTTTTTTAGACGGCCTTCGTAGAATCTGAGTTTTTTTATTTATTTTTATTTTTTACAACTCCAAATGCTTATTTATATCACTGTATACTTACACTCTCTTCCTGGAATTAGTAATTAGGAAAGGACAGAAAGGAAACGCTCAGTTTGGATTGCCCTATAGCCGACTTCTCACTCCCTTTCCCAGTGTTTCTGGCTGTGCTTTTTCTGTGTCAGGAGGCAAGTGTCCCTTTCAGAGCAGCTTGGTGGCAGCTGCTGCTGGGTGGCATTGCCTCACAAGTGTCATCCACATGGACTGGATTTATAATATGCTGGACAGATGAGGAAACAATGTCAGAAACCAGAAAGAAAAATGTCATCACTATTCAGAGACAGTGGGAGGAGGAGCAGACAGGTACAAAGAGTCCCTGTAGGTGCTAGGTAACTGTGGCTCAATTCTAGACTGGCAAAAAAAAAAAAAAAAATCCAAGACAGAGGGCAACAAAATTTCTAAGGTGTTATAGTTTAATTTCTGTTGCTACGATAAAACATTCTGAACAAGAGCATCTTGCAGAGTAAAAATGTTGATTTCAACTGACACATTCAGGTACCCTCTACCACTAAGGGAAGTTAAATCAGGAACTCAAGGCAAAGACTGGGAGTCAGGAACCAATGCTGAATCTTGGAGGGATGCTGATTACTGGTTTGCTACCTCTGGCTCAAATTCAGCTGCTTTCCTATATAATTCAGGAGCACATGCTTAGGGGTGTGGCAGCACCTACAATAAGCTGGGCTCTCCCATATCAATTAACAGTCTAGCCAAGTGGCCACAGACAAGGGGATCTGGCAAGTCCCTCAGCTGAGATTCTCCATTTCCAGGTAACTCTTGGTTGTGTCAACATGACAATGAAAACTAGCCAGGGGATAGGGACAGACAGATCAGTGGTGGTGGGTAAGCAGGTCCAGAGATATTAGCTGGACACCAACAGTGCCCACTCCTTTCTGAAAAGAGTGGGTGGGAATCAAAGATGACAACAGAAGAAAAGGCATTCACATTTAATCATTATTGGCTTTGGACAGAGAGGGAATGACCTTCAATTTGCTTGATGGAGGCTGAATATACAAGGAAAGAGTTAGCAGAAATGCAAATATCATATGGCACTGTTCTCTTAAGTAGGCTCATTAACTCTGTTCCACAAGTATTCCTTAAGTATGAGTTAAATGTTAAGCATGTGTCAGTTTCTCTGAATACAAAAAAAAAAGGAAAGAAAGAAAGAAAAAAAGAAACAATAACCTTCCCCTAAAGGAACTAATGTTCCAGGTGAGGGCTAAAACCAGATAAATAGTGCCATTACTTTTGACAGGGCAGATAATACTATTGGGTAATTCTGTGTTTTAGTGAACATCTGAAAATATTACCTCATTTTTGCCTCAAAGTAGGAGTATATTCCACATTTGTGCTTCCAATGCTTCTAGGAGAGTTGCAAAGGTCATTCTTATTTTCGTGAGCAAGTCTTTTTAAGCTTAGAGTTTTCTTATTTTAGTCTTCCTAGTTGAAGTTATTCTTATAGAAAAAGCAAGATTCTGCCATTCCCCCCCCCACCTCCCTTGTCTTCCCTTCCAAGAGTTTTAACATGCAGCCTACATTGACTTTGAACTTACAGTTCTCCTATGGGCCACTACTGCTAGAAGCAATGCTGCCTCCTTCTTCTTTACCTCCCCTTCTCTCCTTGCTCTTCTTCCTCCTCATTTTTTTTTAAATAGCATATATTAACAATACAAAACAATGAGTTTCATTATTCTGTTTTCATACATGCTTTGATAACATTCATCTGCTTTCACCACCCTCCAATGTCATCTTCCTTAGATGCCCTTCCTTGGTTTCAACTTATAAACATAGGTAATTGTGATGACAGAGTTTTCATGTAGTTTTGTTGTTTTTGCTTGTTTGTTTGCTTCACTTCCAGTCTTCTTGGATCCTCTTCCCTATAAATTCATAAAATTATATCCGAATTTACTCCTGCATCTCGAGTGGTTGCTATTCATATTTAAACTCTCTGTAGGAAAGCTTTCATTCTTCCTTGTCTTTGCACAGTGCTTCGTTTTCTTGTACCTTATTATTTTTATGGCATCTTGAGTGGTGTGTTTTATCAAGAAGAAACTGGACATGTAAGATTCTGACTGGATGGCTTTCTTTTATGGGCTTGAAGGTCATGATTTGCTGGGGATGTTAATGCAGAGCATGAATAAGCCATCTCTGGCTTTGGACACTTGTGATTATAAACATCCACTTCTCTGACACCTTGGAGGTTGGTGTTTCTTATTGTATGTGTTCAACAATGGAGAAGGGAGAAGAAAAATACAAAGCCTACAAAAATCATCACTGAGGGTACCAACCTTAGCAATGGAAGCATACTACTCAGGAACACACTCACATCATAATAATTCGGACCATAGTTTGATGATTGCTACCCTAATGGCCGAGGCGTTTGCTTTTCTAAATCAGGATCCTGACATTCTGATAGGCATGTTCCATGACACATATCTGTGTGGATTTTCCTCTTTCCCTGCCTCATCTCTGAACTTCTGTACACAGAAATTTTTTTCATTTATCCCCTTTGTTTCTTATGTTTGATTTGTAGCTGTCTCTCATCCTTCCGCCAACCTCTGCATGCACTTCTCCCTTTTTGGAGCCTTTAATTATCCCTTTCTTACAGTTTCTGCCAGTCCTACCTCCATCTTTGTGCAACTCTGTGCTTCTTTGACAAAATTCCTGAGATTTCTACAGAGGTGTAAATCACATCAGACCAGGGAGACATCACTAAAACCTTGTGGGCCTTGAGGTTTTCAATGACTTCAAAATTTTCAGGGATCAGTCTCTCTCTCTCTCTCTCTCTCTCTCTCTCTCTCTCTCTCTCTCTCTCTCT
>CAJQZJ010000203.1:369635-396087 GCA_907164525.1 Lophiomys imhausi
TTTTCATGTCTTGTATGGTTTTGTTCGTTTTGTACATTTCCTTCTCCAGCTTGCTTGTTTTTGTATGAAAATCTTTCATTGCTTTTTCCTTTTCCTTTTCAAGCTCTGACACCTTGGCTTGGAACTCTTTAATGGTGTTGTTCCTTGTTTTGACTTGTAGAATTGCGGCTTCTTTGAATTCCTTCATAGATTTAAGTTCTTCTTGCAGGGACTCTATCACTTTCCATAATGCAGAATTGTCAACGTTTTCATGTGTTTCTGTTGGTGTGAGATCATCCGAATTGGATGAGCTAGGATAATTCTGCTTTGTTGGAGTCATATTTCCTTGATTTCTATTTTTTCTTGGACCTTTGGCCATTGGATGCGTTTAGCTGTCTGTTCTTGTCGTTTTCTGTGCTTGGATCCACAGGGGATGCTTTGGTGCAGGGGACGAGTTACTTGGCTATCTGTCGTTGCTTACAGGGGGATCTCAGGATCCCTGTGGTTTTAATCGCCTGAAGCACTGTGAGCTGGTACAGCCTATTCCCAGGTAGTGAGTAATGGACCGGGATTGTTTCACTGCTCCCAATTCAGACTTCTCTATGTTGCACTCTACGTTATCAGCCTGTAATTGTTCTGATGGTATGGACCTGTTTGCCCAGGCACTGATTCTGTGGGCTTTGTTTGTCGTCAGGGAGGCTGACCGGGCCCGGCTCCACACCTAATATGTCTGTGTTTTCCAGAATACAGCTATGGTACCCTGACTTCTGGTTTCTCACTAGGCTTCTCACCACAGGCCTGACCCCTGTGCCTGGTTCCCTCCCTGTCTGCCCAGCCACGGGTGCTCGGGGCCTCGGCCCCTCCCACCGCCTGAGCGGGTCTCCCTCCCTAGCTGCTCTGCCGTGGTTGCACAGAGCCCTGGATCCTCCAGCCGCCTGAGTGGGCCTCCCTCCCCAGCAGCTCAGCTGTGGGTGCACGGATCCCTGGCACCGCTCGCCGCCTGTGCCGGGCTCCCTCCCCAGCTGCGCTGCCGTGGGTGCTTGGGGATTCGGCCTCTCCCACCCCCCTGAGCCTACTTCCCACCCTGATTACTTTGCCCGCCAGCTTCCCGCTCTCTCAGAACCTCCGCATCTCGAGCTGCTGCGGACCACCCGCCGAGCGCCCTGTTTCTTCCTTGCTAAGACTTCCACTATCCCGCAAAGTTTCCTAAGTGGCTATAAGGACTTCCTGAGGTGTGGGGAGCCCAGTAGGCTAGTGGGCGATCGCCATGTGGCCTCTGATTCTGCCTGCTGTGAGTTGGGGTCGATCTTACCAGGTGCCTCTCCAAATGGGGGTTCCCGAATCCCGGATTTAGTGGCTTCCGTGTCTGCGAGAGATGGGGGAGAGCCTTACCCTGGGACTTTTTTCAGTCCCTTGGGATCTGTGAATGTTCCCGGTGGGGTCTAGCCCCTCCGGTTTTTGCACAGTGTCCAATAATTCTGTGTTTTTTGTGGCTTTTTCCCCGCGTTCAAAATGTGGCAGTGTAGTTCGCCACCATCTTGGCCCCCCTGGACTTAAGTTTTGTACAAGGTGGTATGTATGGGTCTAATTTCATTCTTTTACATATGGACATCACGTTGGACCAGTACAATTTGTTGAAGATGCTGTCCCTTTCCCATTGTACGGTTTTGGCTTCTTTGTCAAAAATTGAATGACCATATGTTTGTGGGTTCATTTTTGGGTCTTCAATTCGATTCCATTGATCTACTGGTCTGTTTCTATTCCAGTACCATGCTGTTTTTATTAGTATTGCTCTGTAGTACAGCTTGAAATCTGGGATGATGATACCTCCAGATATTTTTTTATTGTACAGGTTTTCTGGTTTTTTTGTTATTCCATATGAAATTGAGAATTGCTTTTTCCATGTCTATAAAGAATTGTGTTGGTATTTTGATAGGAATTGTATTGAATATGTATATTGCTTTTGGTAGGATGGCCATTTTTATTATGTTGATCCTACCTATGCATGAGCATGGGAGATCTTTCCATCTTCTGATGGCCTATTCAATTTCTTTCTTCAAGCACTTGAAGATCTTGTCATACAGGTCTTTCACTTGCTTGGTTAGAGTTACCCCCCCAGGTATTTTATATTGTTTGTGGCTATTGTGAAGGGTGTTTTTTTTCCCCTGATTTCTTTCTCAGCCCATTTATTTGTTGTATAAAGAAGGGTTTCTGATTTTTTTGAATTAATTTTTTATCCAGCCACCTCGCTGAAGTTTTTTTTATCAGCTGTAAGAGTTCTCTGGTGGAATTTTTCGGGTCGCTTATGTATACTATCATATCGTCTTCAAATAGGGATAATTTGACTTCTTCATTTCCCATTTTTATCCCCTTGATCTCCTTTAGCTGTCTTATTGCTCTAGCAAGAACTTCAAGTACTATGTTGAAGAGATATGGTGAAAGTGGAAATTCTTGTCTTGTCCCTGAGTTTAGAGGAAATGCTTCAAGTTTCCTTCCATTTAATTTGATGTTGGCTACTGGCTTGCTATATATCACCTTTATTATTTCTAGGTACGGTCCTTGTATGCCCGTTCTCTCCAGGACTTTTAGCATGAAAGGTTGTTGAATTTTGTCAAATGCTTTTTCAGCATCTAGTGAGACGATCATGTGATTTTTTTCTTTCCACTTGTTTATATGGTGAATTACGTTGATGGATTTTTGTATGTTGAACCATCCCTGCATTCCTGAGATTAAGCCTACTTTATCATGGTGTATGATACTTTTTATGTGTTCTTGGATTCAGTTTGCCAGTATTTTATTAAGTATTTTTGCATCTATATTCATGAGGGAGATTGGTCTGAAGTTCTCTTTCTTTTTTGGGTCTTTGTGTGATTTAGGAATCAGGGTGACTGTCGTCTCATAGAATGAGTTTGGCAGTGTTCTTTTTGATTCTATTTTGTGGAAGAGTTTGAAGAGTATTTATATTAACACTTCTTTGAAGGTCTGATAGAATTCTGTGCTGAAACCATCTGGCCTTGGGCTTTTTTTTTGGTTGGGATATTTTTAATGACTGTTTCTATTTCCTTATGGGTTATAGGGCTGTTTAATCTGTTAACCTGATCTTGATTTAGCTTCAGAAGGTGGAGTCTATCAAGAAAATTGTCCATTTCACTTAGGTTTTCAAATTTGGTGTAGTATAGATTTTTAAAGTAGGACCTAAAGATTCTCTGGATTTCATCAATATCAGAACTTTACTGCTTGAAACTTAGTTGTCCTATAACTTTAATAAATAAAGAGAGAGGGAGGCAGACTTTTCTGGCAAGCACAAACAGAATAATACCCTTGCTGATCTTATTTTGGGGAGCCTAATAAGCAAACTGGTATGGAGAGAGCATCAAATCATGCCACATGAGCAGTGGATTCAAGGAACTGGAAGTGTCCAGGTGGAAATGAGCATGATTGGCCAAGTTGGCATTTATCTCAAATTCTTTTTTTCTTTTCTTTTTTATTAAATACTTTATTTTTTTCTTCAAGTTACATCTCAGTCACAAACCCTTCCCAATTCCCCCTTCCTGTCCCACCCTTCCACCCTCTTCCCCCCAACAGCTTCCCCTTTCAGTCCAACAAATGGTTCCTTCTCTAATAACAGTAAATACTATACAAAACAACAGAAATAAATATGCCACACTTATGAGTGTTAAATGGCCCAGTATACCTTCCCAATGTCCAGTTCATAAATATTTGGCCCCTGACTTTAACATTCTACCATCTAACCATCTCCATGAATTTAAAGTTCTATAACTGACTTAGCTTTCATACTAACTTGCATCACTATTATAACCATCTTCTTAGATCTAGAACGCCCTCTTGATTCCTAAACAACTCAAAATTTAACTATGAGACTCTAGCTGTCTATTCTTCAACCACCTCAGAGACCTGAGAGTGATAAATATATCTGATTATGTAGGAAGTGCAGGGTCTGCAGCTTTCAATACTAAGAAATGACAAACCAGTGACTGCCTGGACAGTTCCCCTTTTCTCTCCACACATTCCAGCATCAAATTCTTGAGGAGATATTACATATAAAACAAATTCAATTTTTGAACTTCAAATACATTAAAGATAACTTACCCTCTTGTCCAATCAATCAATCTGAAGACCACATGCTCACAAACACAACCAGTCATGAGAAACTCTCCAACCAAAACAATAATGTCATTTTCCTTTGAGTAATTTTAACCAGGTTTCTAGTTTTAGAAGATAGTTGTTTAAAGAAAGTTTATAATCAGTGTTTTCCGAATGTGTTTTGAGGCGTGAAACAAGCCTCACATCAACAATGCATTATTGCCTAGTTATTTTTATATGTTAGTCTTGGAACAACAGCATGCTATATTTATATATTTGTCCATACATACATACAAATATATGGGTAATCATGAGCCATATATATAGCACAATAATAATTTTTTTTTTTTAAAAAGAGACTGATCTAGAGAGTATGTGAGGCATGGGAGGGAGGAAAGGAAGTGGAGTAGATGATGCAATTCTATTTGAATTAAAAACATATTAAAAAAAACAAAATTTACTAATACATGGTATAACGACTGTGACTTCACTTTTATATAAACAAACAACTTTCCTAACATTTATGAGGTACTTTGATATTTCTGAAGCCATTAATAAATGAAGTGAGGAGAGCACTGACCATGTTGGCAGGCACAGGACTTCTCTTTCTGCTAGGAATTCCAATCCATCCTGGAGAACAAGTGGGGAATGTTTTAATGGTGAGAATAACTGTACTCTATGTTTTTAATCCATGAATTATTCTTTTCAATAATTCTATTCACGTTAAAGAAAAACAGCATTACTTTTATACCAGTCAGTGTTGACAGTGTACATAACTAGTTATATACCAGGCATGAGAAACTCTCCAACCAAAACAATAATGTCATTTTCCCTTGAGTAATTCTTACCAGGTTTCTGGATTTAGAAGACAGTTGGTTAAAGAAAGTTTATAATCAGTGTTTTCAGAATGTATTTTGAGGCATGAAGCAAGCCTCACACCAACAATGCATTATTGCCTAGTTATTTTTAGGTATTAGTCATGGAACAACACAGGTGCCCAGAAGAATTTTCTGGGCACATAAACATGAAACCTCTGCTTCTGAGAGCTTCTGGTCTAGATTGAGACTACAAAACAGGAAACCCAAGCTTTACCACAAGGAGATGAATGGGCATCATTGATCCCTTGATGTGTGAGTGCTGCCAGACAATTATGCTTTATTTATTCACAAAGATTCAACCAAAATGTTGTTCAGGCTGTATTTCAGTTCTCTAAAAATGCAATATTCAGTAACATCACAGTTTCGATATATGAAATAGTCTCTGAGAATTAGCCATCATTCTTTTGCTTTCATCTTTATCTCAATCAAAAATTTGGGTGTTTCATTTTCATGTGTGTATGTGTGTGCACATGTGCTCATGTCATGTGTGTGTGTGGGTGTGCGTGTGTGTCTGTGTGTGTTATGCATGCGTGTGCTTGCCCCTGCAAGCACTTACAGAACGCAGAGGCTGACATTAAGATGTCTTCCTCAAATTACTTCTTATGTTTCTGAGAGCAAGTCTCTCGCTGAATCTAGAACTTGGTATTTCAGCTAGAATGACTGACCGGCGAGTCCTCCCTTTACTGTGGTTACAGGTGTTTTATGGCCATGTCTAGTATTTAAATGGGAATCTTTAGTCAGATCACCATGCTTGCACGGCAAGGACTTTGCCCACTGAGTCACATTCCTAGTCCTTGGGTGCTCCTTATATTCTAGGTCAAGGGATATACATATGGGTTGTTATCACCTTTAAGTACAATTTACAGCTAGGAAATGCAAAATACACCATCACAAAAGAGCTTTTTAGGTGCATGCCTATATTAGCATCAAACACAATGTCTGTAAATATTATAGGTACATATTAATCCTAACTCACTTTCAGTGTCTAAGCTGATTCAGATGAACTCTGGTTTGAGACTCTGAATCTTTTATTTAACCTGGACCAGTTCTCCCCCAAATTTCGCTTTGTGATATGCTATTGTCTCATTGGTGTGACTGAAAAAAAAAAAAAAAAAGACAGTGAATCCCCCTAGAGAAGAAGGAAAAAAACAAGCAAAAACCACCACAGTGTTGTTTTGGGTTGTAATTCTGTATGGTTGATTAGGAGTTGGGAAATTTCATATAAAGGGCCAGATAACAAGTGTTTTAAACTTGCAGACAGTGCAAACTCTATTTCATTCATGCTGCTTTGCTGCCACAGCATAATTGCAGTTATGGAAAATATGTATATAATTGAACATCCTGAAGTATACGAGTTTTGGTTATGGAAACATTTGGGCTGCTCTATCTATAATTTATTAACATTTGTACAAGACATTAACAGCTCTGAAAATCAAGAGGAGGAATGACAAAGAAGTAAGTGTTCTGAGAAATCTTACTAAATTATCTTTCCTGAAAATTTTTATAAAAATCCCTCTTTCCAATAGTTTGAGATGGGAGTCTGCTAACATTTAGCCTCATGTGTAGAAACTACAGTTTTTTATGTTTTGTATCTTCATTTTGACCCATGATTCTTCCCTTATTCAAATTTACTAATGAGTATATTCTTTAAATTTTGCTTCTAACTATTGAACATACAAACTGTCAATGTAAATATACTGAGTGCTTTGAAATATCTATATTCTTTTAGAGTCTTGACACCAAGCCTTGTATTTTATAGAAGCCTCTTCCAAGAAATCCATGTTCTCTGAAGAAGTGGGTTCCAGGTTCACATGAAGTTTGTAATGGCAATAAAATGTTCTGTCTTGTTCATTGTGTATATTCTAAATACCACAGTTTATGGACAGAAAACTTTTTTTTATCTGTACTATCATTGGATACTGTTCAACTAAAGGCAAACCTTGTTACGTGAACAGTTTTTTTCATGCCAAATCATGCTCATCTGGGGATTACACAGTGAGATATAAGATGCATTTTATAGTTTAATACAAAAGTAAGATATTATTAAACAATACACCATTCCATAATATGATTAATGACAAGGTCCACAGTACCACTCAGATCAGTATGAGTTTCGGGTAGGAGTAGTTCCATGTTCCACTCACATCAATCTCCAGGTTTTCTGTCACATCCAAATTCACATCCATTTACAAAACACCAGTGGTAGATTAATTATATACAACCTTAGCTTTAAGATATCATCCATGAACAAGTTACTTTACTTGCTTTCCTTTCAAGTACAGCTTATGGAGCTTGTCAAACCCATTTTGCATATAAGATGATAAAATCTGAACAGCTAGCAGCGAGGGAGTGGACTTGTATGCTGGAGATAAGTGGGGCAAACCAGCGATAAATATGGTGATAGAACTGTCATTGCCTTCCACAAATGGGAAGATAAATCCATGAGTGCAAATGTCGTATGTTGAATAAGTGAACAATCATTCCACCATCCATCACTGCCAATTCTTTATCTGGATTGTGTTTCAGCTGAGTATATCGTGTGAGTTATATAGCAGTTTCTTAAAGATGAAATTATGTGTTGCAACAGGCCAAATGTGTTTGTTGTAGACCCATCTGTCTCACTAGTTCTTGTTCACACACTAGCTATTTTTTCCTATTTAAAGATATTTATTGCATATAAACATCCCAAAGCACAAATAACAGGCAGAAATATTTCAGAAAAGCTCATGATATATATCAAAGAAAGAATTGAACAAGGTGATAGTAACTCTCTGTTAAGTATCAATAACAAGTCTTTGCAAATCATTTACCCAATACTTAGTGGATGGTTATGAGCATTTCCTGTTCTCTTAAATAAAGGAGTTAAAATGCAGTGTAGATAAGTCTGAATGGAACATTCTTTTCAATGGGGGCATTTTGTGAAATCCAAATCCCATCCAAATTTAATTTGAATAAGATCTGAAAACACAGTATCAGAATTAGATGAGGCTTCAGAATTCTTGCATATAAAATTTCTCTTGATATTGAAATCTCCTTGAATCATTGAGAATTATGATTGTTTTCTCAGACCTTGTTTAAGCATTTTTTTGATGTAGAGAAGGTTCTCCATAGGCCACAGTATGCTATTTTTGAACTATGTAATGTTTACCAATGTTTACTGTATGTAGGAAATGCTCTGGGATCAATGATCCTGTACTTCTGTGCTATTCAATATTCCTTTATGCAAACCCAAGCCTATTACAACCAACCACAATAAAATATTTCAGCAAGTAGAAGGTTTGAGCTAAAACGTCTCATATTAGGGAAGACAGAGAGATCTAATTTGGATACCTTTGGATTGTGGAGCCCAAACTATTTGACCAGGATAATAAGGGTTCTCTCCATCTTTTCATAATCTTTCCCTCTTGCTGATGCTAGACTTAGATGGGCTTAATCATTTTCCTATAATCATTTTTTATGGTTTGAAAATAAAATGTCCCCTATTGGCTGATGTTATGAATGGCCCTCAGCTGGTGGTATTTTATGAAGTTCTGTAACGTTTACTTGTGACCTAGTTAGAGGAACATGGATGGATATTGGCAGCTCCTCAAGGAGCTTTATATTGGCTTTATATCCTGTTCCTTTCTGTCTTCTTTCAATCTGTAGGTGAGTAACATCTGTCAAATGTTCCTACTGTCATGATATTTTGTATCATATGAACTCAGAAGCAATCAAGCCAAAAACAAACAAGCAGACAAAACAAATCCATGAGCTGTACCATCTAAAATGGTGAGCCAAAATAATTATTTCTTCTTTTAAGTTGTTTCAGTGAGGTATTTGACCACAGTGATGGGAAAAGTGATAATTATGCAGTGGTAAAATTCTTGACCCAGGTCAAGAATGGTGTTGTCAACTTCCCTACAACTTCTTTTCAGGGTATACCTAAAATTGGAGTAACTAGTTTTTAACTGCATCTGTCAAACTTGATCAATGTAGTTTCCTTTTGAATCATTTCATCTTTAAAGTGGTTAACTCTTTTTCACTCTCTGCTCATCAGAATTGCACTGCCTCATTCTACTGTATAGTCAACACTTGTAGGGTAGACAAAAGAATGAATGCATGAGTAGATGAATGATCTGGAGGCCAGGCTGGCAAGATAGCTTATCCAGCAAGGCACTCGCTGCTTAAGCTCGAGGACCTGAGTTCAATCCTCACAGACCATGTGAAAAAGAGTGGCATGGTGGCACACCCTTGCAAACCCAGAACTAGGGTGACAGGGGGGTGCCTGATATCTGGGACTCACTTATCAGTAAGCCTAACGTAATGGTGGATTACTTGGTGAGTAATGCTCCGTGTATCAGAAGAACTCAAAGTGGATGGCCTCTTAGAAACAGTACCCAAGGTTGAACTCTGACCCCCAGACACTCACAGGAGCACACATACATGGTCATAAAAGCATGTGTAAGCATGTGAACACAAGCATATGTGCATGCGACCACACACACACACACACACACACACACACACACACACAGAGTCAATGGTCAAGTCAAGTTTTGTAAGTTTCTGATCTTTGCACTCCTTATACTGTAACACATTACTTCCCACTGCTCTGTGGTTATATGACAAACAGGCAGAAAACAGCTGTAATGGTTCACTACACAGTGTATCAGGGGCTGTTCAAGGGGAAACTTTAGAGTGTTTTATCTGAAACCAAAATTAAATTCATTAGTGGCTTTTGAATAATATTACATCATCTACTAAATACTAATAACAGGTTATATTGAGAAAACTTACAGATAATTTGGAAAAAAACATGTCTGCAAAGTTACATTTTCATCACTCATTTCTATTTTTAAAATTATATTCCTAATGACTATGAGCAATAGCATAGTGCAGTGAATCATACTTTTTACTAGTGTCTTTGGATTTTTGAAAATTAAACTTGTATTGACTTACAGTGGGTATTTTAGCTGTGCACACAAAATTCCCTTCCCTCAATGAATAGCATAAAATAGATTAAGAATCATTTGTGATACGATGCTATGAACAGAAGAGCACATGTTATTATGGGGTACCTTATACAATTTTGGGGGAGCTGAGGTTAGAAAAGACCATTTTGAAGAACTGACAGCTAGGATGAGAAGTGAAGAACTGGTAGGCAAAGGTACATAGAGAGAACTACTCATCAGTAGGACATATGCATCACCATGGTATGGAATTATGAAAGGAGAATCTGAGTCAGTATTTTTTAATATGTTTGTCTGTTGTCTGCCTGTCTGTTATTCTGTCTATCTATCTATTTATCATCTATTTATTTATCTACTATCTATCTATTCTTTATCTTTCTTTCAAAACTATATATCCAAGCATAACCTTAATTCCTATTGTTCCTGACTCCACCTCCCAGGAGCTGGGCTTCCAGGTAGAGCTTTATTTCTTTTTTTTTTTTTTTTTGATATGTCTTAGAATAAACTCCATTCCTCTTGTCACTATCCATTGGCATAAATGGTACCTGGTTGATAGTGCAGTATGCCTTCTTTTGGCTACTGCACATGTACAGAAAACAGTTTATATGCCCAGTGCCACTGATTGCATCAGTGTATCACCAGAATCCAGATGTGCTTAGTGAACCTAGCTCAGCAGGGATTCGATTCTACATGTGGGCTATTCACATGTATAATAAACACATTGCTTGTTGTGATCGAATAAGATTGAGTTGTGTTCCTACTACATATTACAAAAATACCTTGCTCAATGCATTTTATTATTTTGGATTTAATTTCAATCCAGCTGATGTGTAGGAATGTAAGAGTAATTATCTTGATTTTATTCTAGTCAATAAGGAAATGCAGATGTCAGAGCAGTTAGAGAGATCTTGAAGCCTTGTCTGTGATAATAAGATTGAAGAGGACAGTGGACATACAGTCTGAATTTTGAAGCATGGTCAGGTGACTTTAAATCTCAGTTGTATTTAAAGCAATGAATGACATGTCAATGTCATTCATGTAAATGTTACTTTCTGCAAGCTGTTTAGTATTTAAAGGTTTGTTTTGGGAAAATACAGTTCTTCTCAGGATAGGATGAGATCACATTAATGGTACTATCCTACCCTCTTGCATTCATTCATTCATTAAGTAAGGCATCAAGGAAGTAACCCCTAAGAATCTCCATAAACTACCCAGGATTTAATACTTCAGATTTTAGAGAAGTCCCTTGGTGGTATTGAGGCTTCCCAAAATGCATCAAAAAGAAGCAATTCCAGTAGTGTTGTTAATAAGATCTATCTTAAAAGGCAAACAAACAAGAGAAAAACCAGCTAGTATCTACTGTAATCTTTCAACGTTAACTATATATTTAAGAAGACAACTCAAACATTGCCCAGGCTACAGTAGTTTTGTGCTTCAGCAATGTTATATTTATTAGATAGTTAGCAGCTACAACAATTATTTGGTTTTACTGAGTATCCAAAAGTCAATCACTGTAAATTAGTCCTTAATATCAATTAGGGTATGAGCTCTTCCTGACAATTTTCATGGTATTAGGTTACTAACAGACTTTCACAAGTAAAGCCTCAGAAAATGTAAGCAATTTGCCCAAGGTTAGAGACCTAACAAATGGTGAATGGTGAAAGAGTATGAATCTAGGCACTTGACCACAAAAATGTGATTTTAACTGTTTGCCATGTCTTTTTCTTAAGATTGTTGTGTGAATTCAGGGGCTGCACTTTGACTACATTTGATAACAAGGCTTTGAAGTCATTATCATACACTATTGTGTAGTAATGGTCAAGGCTTTGTTTTGTAGATAAGATAGTTGGGTTTGGCTTTTTTGGAACATATCCTTTTTGAAAATAATGCGCATGTGCAAGTACACACATGCACACACACAGGCGCACACACACCCACACACACGATTTCTGTAAAGGAAGGATGCCATTATAAGTCTTATGTGCTCATTATGCATGACCTTGGATTTCTAACACTCATTTGAGGGTTCTGCTGAGGTCATTTGTTAGTGATTTATGGATTTTGGGTGGAAAGAAATACGCCTGAATATCCACAATGTTTCCAGTTGAATCTCTTGTCAAAGCAGCAGGTAAAAAGAAGAAATACCTTCTAGAACATTTTGATTTACAAAAAAATATTTTTCATTCTTTTGTAATACCAACTATTCCTAGTCTTCATTGTTTCTTTCATAAGAATGAGTGTAATTCAGACTTTTCTGACCAATGTTAGAATGAATCCACTAATCCTAGTTTTCACGGGTCTAGGTATCCATTATGTTCAAATGTACACTTCTGCTCAGAAACACAGGTGAATGATGGTGGGTTTTTCCTCTTCCATAAGTATCTCATTGCATATATATTTAAGTTGCATTATCCTGAAAATATCTTCCCTCACTAGCAAGTCAGCCATGGCCCTTCCAGCTCGCAGGTATTTGTCTCTTTCACCATGGGACTTTTAGAACTTTTAATTGTAGACCAGGATTTGTGAAGCTTAGCAGCTTTGGTACTCATGGTGCCAGGGTTAGACACTATTGTGGGTCATGCTTTGGTTCATTGTGGAATGTTAAGCTTTGTCTCTGTCTTTTACTTGTGAATAACAGTAGTGGCCATTTCCTTAGTTGTAACAATCAATAAAGTCTTCAGACACTGCCAACTGTTGTACAGGAGTAGAAAATGGTTCTCATTTGAGACCACTGGTGCTTGGTTTGAGTACACTCCACCAAAGTAAGTATTTAAAAAAAAAACACAACATTGTAAAGAGATGAGACATAATAGGCAGAATTTTGTTAATGAGATCTCCTATCATAAATAGATCAGTGTTTTTATTGTTGGGGTGGTTTGGGTACCATGTTATTGGACTTTCTAGCCTCTAGAACTAATTTTTTCATGTTAAAGTATTCAATTGGTTATTTAGTAGCAGGTAGAAAACTCCTCTATGTCAAACTTAATTTTCAATATATTTTCATATAATTCCCTATCTATCATAACTGTTCTGCTTCCTAAAAGAATCTTTAAGGCAGAAACTATGTTTTATTACTTGGCTCCTCTTTTCAAAAATATCAAGGGAAAAGTAAAAATAAGAGTCAGTCATCAAAGTGCCAAACATTGTAACTGAGTGTGACTCAGCTTGTATGTGTCAATTCTTCAGTTCAATCTGTATGTATTTATTGAGGGTTTAGTACTTCTCTGTGGCCCTCAAGAGTTAGTGCTAAGATTATGGCCTTTATGTTCAACATAACCTTGAATGAATCACTTAACTTCTCAGTGCACCATTTTCATGCCTATATAATAGGGTGATAATATCATCTATTAATAGGTTGTTGGGAACACATGAGTTGGAATATGAAAATCACGAGAGTAGAATCTATTACATGCGAACATCTGCTGACTGATTGTAATAAATATCATTATGCCTGCATGTCGGGACTGGTACTTAGTTCTTGAGGATCAGCATGGATAAGTAGACTTGTTCTTGTGGAGCTCATGTCCTTATGTAGTCTCTTATAAAAACTTCAGGCCATGCCATTAGCCAAGTCTCACAGGTGGGGAAAGTAGAGCTAGTGGGAAGATGTGATTAGTGAAAGTCACACAACTATTACGTAGTAGAGTCAGAACTGGGTCTCAGATTCCTCTGACAACAAACCACAGAGTTCTAGGAGGTTATCATATGCTCACAGAAGTCTACAGTCCAAAGGATATTGAGGTTATCATATGCTCACAGAAGTCTACAGTCAAAAGGATATTGAGGTTATCATATGCTCATAGAAGTCTACAGTCAAAAGGATATTATCTTCCTTTTGCTTGTACTCTTCTTACCCTTTGTTTCCTTATAGTTTCTACAGTTGGGGCTTTATGTTAAGTTCTTCCATTTGATCCCATTTCCCACTTCATATTGGGATAAATATTTGATGACATTTGTCTTGTTCATCACCTTTCTAATATTGTTGCTGATGGACCAATTCTGGTCTGAAGATACATGGGATTTCATTGCAAATGCCATGTCCACTGTGATTCATCTCTGCAGCAAATGGGTAATGTGTACTTTGGGTTTTAAAAATAGAGATGAGTCAAGGAAATCATATGTTTCACATTTTAAAAAAAACTTTTCAAAGATTTAGACACTCCTCCACCCTTTACCATCATATTAAACATGATGACCATAATTGGGGTACATATACAAACAGAACTTAAAATAGCCCATTCCTTTCCAATTATAGCATTTGGCAATACTATTTATCAAAATAATAATTTTTAGTTATTTCTGGTCAAATTCCACATTGACTCAAAAATGTCCATTGGGTCAATACTCAGTAGCTTAAATATCTATCACCACGTGAAATGGGATGGATGATCGTCAACTTTGTAGCATGTCCTCCTCCCCCCACTTGTCCTCGCTCTCATTTCTACTCTGTCTCACTTTCTGCATGGGTACTGAGGCATGGGTGTTAGAGACAAGGCTGCTCTCTTCTAAATCACTTTCTGTTATTATTGTCCCAGTACTCCACCCATGTTGGTTTACATGTGCTACTTTAGTGGGTGTGGATGAAGACAGTAACCGGGCTGGTTGGCTGCCATCTGTGGTTGTACCTTTTAAGAAGCTTCCTGCTTCTCTGTAGGAAGGCCACCTCATGATAGGGTACTACCTCTCTGTACTCGAAGACAATGAGATGCTGATTTTTAGGTTCATCAGAAATACTTTCCTGTGTTTTAATGAAACTTAATCTAACAAACTGCATCCTGGAAGAACATGCTCTATAAAGGAATCTCATCTTTTTACATGAAGGCAAAGTTTCCAGAAAATGCCTAAAATTAAAAACAAATGATTTTTTATCTATTTTACAGTCAAATTATGTTTAAATATCTATAAAAACCTTGTATGCATATTTCTCAACAAAAGTACTGAAAACAGAAAAAAAGAGTTAAGTCCAAAAAGAATGTAAGGAAGAATAACTAAATAAAAGACAGTTAAAAACAAAGCAAAAGTGTAATTGCATTTCTGGAGTTTTGTTTTTTTTTTTTAATCTCCTTTTTATGGGACTGATCTTCACTTGGAGGACTTTCAAATGTTCTCTTGGGGCTCGGTATTTTCTCTTTTGCCTCTCTCCTCATGCTGATTAACTGGGGTTTGAAACTCACTTTCAGGTAAAAGATACAAAACATACCAAGGGAAGTCTCCCAGGCTCATCTTTTGTTCTAGCTAAGGATCAATGTCTAGCATATTAGCTCAGGTAGGTCACACCAAATAGAAGATGTTGACCCCACATGGATTTGCAGGTACGGAGCTACATATTCACTACTTATTATACATCTTTAATGTGAGGAAGCCATCAGCTGCCAAAAATGTTTGGAGAACTGGTAAGCAATACTTTCTCTAGTCTGCTTCACATGGGGGAAAACAATTTTATCTGTTTCCACATTGCCAAATCTCTGTATGTATATGCGCTCACTATTGGTTAACAACATGAATGCTTCTCTCTCTCTCTCTCTCTCTCTCTTTCACTCTCTCTCTCTCTCTGTCTGTCTCAACACTGCTTAAACTAGCATGTTGGCACATGGAGCATGTCAATAATGAAAAGTTCCTATCAAGAAGTGTTTTACAGGAAACAAACTAATTCTTAAGGTTGTGGGCTCATGAGAGTGTGGTTAGAGGTCCTTATTCTTTCATAGGAAATGAGATTATAGAAATAAGAGCTAGAGATTGGCTGTAAATTAGACATTCACTGGCACATACTGTATTCACCTGACCTCTGCCCTTCACTTTCCTATCTTTTATGTGTCTTTCTCCTGTGAGCTCTCATTGCTCTGCATATCCCGTTGAAATTCATTTCTTCTACAACAGTGGTTCTCAACTTCCCATAAGCTGTGACTCTTTAGGACAGTTCCTCATGTTGTGGAGACCACCAACCATAAAATTATTTTTGGTGCTATTTCATATCTGTAATTTTGCTACTGATATGAATTGAAAGGTAAATATCTGCTTTCTGATGACCTTAGGTGGTGATCCCTGTGAAAGGATCATCCAACCCTTTAAGGGGTCATGCCACACAGGTTGAGAACCACTGTCTTCAGTGTTCCTCACATACCTTTTGCTTCCTCCTGCCTTTTTTTTTGAAGCATAATTTCATTTTGTCATTCTTGCAATTATGATGGTTTCCTCTGGGTTTTTGTATTCTTAACCTATTAGCCTGGAATTGAAAGATGGTGACGTATTTACCTTTCACTGAATCACATTGTCTAGCATGTTGCTAAGATTCACAGTTGCTTAATTAGTATTTATAGATGAAGTGGAAACAGTGACCTGATACTCTGTTATCAACATGACAAAAAAAGATGGAGGCAAAAAACAAACACATTGGTACTCAGTGTATGTGTTCAAGGACCAAAGAATTAGGAAGAAGAAATGACTTAGGTCCCTGAGAAAGACTAAGAGTGTAAATCTTACTGTAACTTCCTTAAGATTGTTAATGTTTTGATAAACAGTGTGATCAGGAGCTGGCATAAACATTGTTTCTTCTATCATTTATGTTATGAAGATATTCTAGTCAACACTTCAATTACTTCCCATCATACTTCCCATCAAACTTCCCAGTAAGTTTCCCATCATTCCATTCTTTTCTTATTTCACATTTACTCTGATGCTAACAAGAATATTTCCTTTGGCATAATAAAGTGCTACAGTTCTACCAAGAAGTGAAAGACGGATTATCGAAAAGATGGATTAATGCCCATTTACCTTTTTATTGCCTTGGTGTTCTTGTGTTCACTGAGACATGTGTGCATGAGAGTTCAGGTTAGAATATTGGGTCTGTGATAGCCGGTGCAGTTACATATGATCTCCTATTTACATATGCAAATGCACTTGGAACTGGAGACTTCAAATTTGCTACTCTCTACAAAAGTGTAATATCCAGTTTATTATAGATCCATAATTTTTGTAGTTTCTCAATATGGTTTTGAGTTCATTGAGCCGCCTTAAACTAGATAAAGAGTCTCTTTGAGTAACGGCTGAAGTACTGGTGATATTTTCTATTTGGAAATACACTGAGTTACACATCTCCACACACCAAAAGCATTTTTGAGAATCAAAATAAAGAATAAAATGCTAAAAATAGCTGTACAGTGACTGAACTGCCAATTAGTCACAACATCAGGGACTCTATATTCACTACTGGATTCCTTGGGATTAAAAAATGTAATAATTTCAGATTGAAATGGGAAGGAGAAGAAGTCAGAAATGAAGATCTACACAGAGTCCACATATCTAAGACAGTTTAGTGGACGCCAAGTCTTACCAGCAACACTTATTTATGATGGTTGCAAAAGATAGGCTAAAAATTTGTATAGATTTAAAAATAGAATATAAATAAAAAATGCCAGAGAAAAACTCTCCATTACATCAGAATTAATATTTTTACAGGTTTCTCCAATCTTTTACTTTTTCTTTTTGCACCCTGATCTCTCTGAAAATTCTCTCCTCTCTACATATGCAGGAAATATACCTGCTAACAGCCTGGAAGGATTATTCAAGATACTTTGAATAACTCACTGTGGCCTCAGGTAACAATGTAAATGAACGTTATTAGACAATGTTTTTTTTTTTTTAACAATGGATAGGGCAAAATATTTTTCAATGATTTTATTTTCTTTTGGATTTGGTGTAACTGCTTGCCTTGAATGAAGATGCAGTATAAGAGAAGAAATTGGGGCATGTTACAATCTGGCTATTTGAGTTAGATGTTGAAAGGAAAAAAAAAAAAACATTGGCATTCCTGAGGTGGAAAAAGCTAGGTCTTCCTCCTTAAGAATCACAAAAATAACTGCTGAAATCTTTTAAACTTTCCAAGAGAAACTTCTTTAAAAGTTATGTGTAACTAAAAATAGGAGGATTATAATGGAAGTTAGTGTGCATGTGTGCAAAATCCCAGAGCAGCAGAGGCGGCCTGAGCTACAGGCTTAGGGTTGGTGATTTTAAATCTCTTTGCAGATACAAATCTGTTGGCCAGAAGAGCATTTAACACAATATGGTCACCTGCAGTTCTTACCCACACCATGGACCCCTTAAGCAAATCTCAGTAAAATGAACTTTACATTTATCATTTGGCTTCAAGGACAATCACAGCAACCACAGAAAGGAATAATGACAATTGTCTTAAAAGACTGTGGAAAGCTTGGCTCATGACTCTGGTGGCTTTGATCAGTGTAATGCAATCCTCAAGTGGTGGGGACCTTGTCTTTTGGAGCATTTGTGTCTAGACCCAAGGTCTTAACTGTGGTCAGACCTTGAGAAAACCCCTAACCCGATATGACTGTGTGTGTGTGTGTGTGTGTGTGTGTGTGTGTGAGCAAGGAGGAGGTCTACTGGGAATAGCAATACTGAATCCACCACAACAAAGCATGTGTAAGCACTGTTACTGAGTATTCTGGTGCCTGAGGCTGGTCTAGGAAGACGGGAGTGGGGGGGCGGGTATGTGGGGTGGATCAGGGAGTAACTTGGTTGATGCGTGTTGGGTTCCCTTTTGGGATGATTCACTAGCTTTTGCAACTACAGTGGAGGCACAGGCCATAAAACACTGATTATGAAAAGCTACTGAATTGTTTACCTCAAATGGTTAATTTTATGTTCTGCATTTTCCCTCTATAAAAGAAAATATGTTCATGATTCAAGTCAGAAAGAGCTCCCTCTGCACACGCAGCCACTCTTAGTGGTATGTGTGTATGTGTATGATTTCTCTAGTGATTTTTAGATAAGATGTCTGCAATTTACACCATTGCTTTTTCAAAAAACATTAACAGCCTTGGCTATAAAAGATGGCTAGCTAAAACAGGAGAAGTAGACATGCATTTAGGGGCTGTTTTTCTCTTATTGTTTTAGTCTTTGTTTTTTGTTTTAGCAGCAAATATAGCAATTGTTTTCTAATTGATTGTAAATTGATGTGAAAAGAAATGAATGAGTGAGTAACAGTATCATTACATGAGCTTGAAACATCACTTTGTTGCATTAGGGACACATAGCCTTTCTAAGGTATCTTGACTCATACACATTAAAAAAACAAAACAAAACACCCAGTGGAAAGGAATGTGGATTCAGGAAGAATTTAGTGTCATTGCAGATTGATAAAAGAGTTCTATCAGCTTGTCCTACATACCACAGCCTAACCATGTAACCTTATATTGCTTTGCCACAGGATGCCCTGCCTTATATGATTTGTCAGGGCCCTCCTTTCCCAAGCCTTAAGTCACATCACTAATCCCCTGCTTGAAACTCTTCCTTGTTTTGTTGTGGCCATTGTCCTTCCGTGCTTAGGTAAGCAGGTTCTGGATGTGAAATGTCACTCCAGGTTAGGACCAGTCAAGGAACGAATTTCTGCAAATAAATCATTTGTATCTAATCTAATGATGAGACTCACACCCGGAATACTCCCAGTCGCTGTGTCTCTCTCTCTCCAGACTCTTGGGTGCCAGATGATTAAGCCTTGCTTCTAGCAGGGGGTGGGAACAGCTGCTCCCATATCAAACTCCTTTTGCTCCCAGCCAGTGGCAGCATTGTCTACACCTAGCTGTGGTGTGTGGAGCCCTCTGGCAGCTCTGGTCTCCACCCATGACAACCTTTCATTTAGGTGCTCGACAAATTTTTCTTAATATCTGCTTGTTAAGTCTGACAGAATGGCAGGACAAAGCTAACCTGGCTGTCACAGCTCTGGCAGCATTGTCTGTCAGGCCTTTTTTGTTTCTCTCTTTGATAAAAGTTTTGCCTGCCTACTATGGTGGAGGGCCAGGTGGCTGGTTCTGAACACTTGGAGCAGAAGGCATTCATCCCATCCGGTTGCAAAATGCTTAAAGTATGAAGTGGTCCTGGGGTACAGCCAGAGTTGAATCATGAATTTCTTCCTCCAAATGGTTCTCAGTAAATATCAAATCCAACTTTCCTGTCACTGCTTATATAAGTATTGAGGAAAAATTTAAGTATCACCAAATACCACCTTTACAATTGGTTACTGTATCTTAACATGCTAGAAGCAAGATGTAGGCAGTTGTAGCAAATGGTCACATTTGAATGAGTTGCATTTTGGAGAAAATTGTCCTGAAGGTGAGAAGTTAAAGCTGTATGAAGAAAAAAATTACTTTCTTTGTGGTGTAATATGAAGCCTTACCTCCATTTCTAAAAAACAAACTAATATGCGAAGTGGCATTATCAGAGATCAGAGTGTTGCAAAAGAGGTGGGAAGGCAAACCATGCAAGTTTCTATTCTTACCAAGACCCTATCTAGTCTTCAGATAAGTAAAGAACCTTTTGTAAAATGGGAGTATGATAGTTTAGCTTAACACCAGCACCAAGGCAGCTCCTGAGGAACGCTTGTAGATTTTCCACTTGTGTTTCTGCACATATCTGAGGAACGTTGGAGGACCGTGGAAGCTTCCAGAACATAAGAACCAGAGCTTTTGCCTGAAAAGCAAATGCACATTGTTGAGTGACTTGAAAGAATAATTGATTAGGTAAAGCAGAGCGGTGGTGAATGAGCTCTTTTTGGAAGAGGGCCTCAACAAGGAATGCTGTTTGCTAGCTTTCACCTTTAATTTTTGGGAAGGAAGATCTGCCCACTTATTCCCTAAGCCCAACACAAAACAAAACAACAATTTTTCAAATAGATCATAGTGCAGATCTACCTTTTTAAAAAATTGAATTTATTTTGACCTGTGTTAAGGCTGGTGCTAGATTTGAAATATTGTATGTGACCATCTCTGCCTCATCCCTTGGACTCTAACTAGTCTAGAGTTCAGGAAAATCTCTGTGAATGCCGTTGCTACTACCCAACTGGCAGAGGGCAGCAAATGAAGCAGAAATCACTGAGCTCTATGTTTATATGCTTAAGCACTTCTTAATACATAGTACCCATTTTCAAGGAAGAAAATACAGAAACTGTGGGTTATCACATTAAGAGTGATGTTATGGCATAATATTAGTTAAACTCAGTTAATGTCAGTTTCAAGTTAAAGAACAAACAGATGAGCTGAATGGTTCTCTGCTCCCCCACACCCTAACTTTCCTCCTTCCAAGTCATGCCAGAGAGAGAATTCCCATCTCCCCACTTTTCTCCTTATAAGGCCTGATTTCTGCCATTAAGAAGTCTGCCTAGAGATTGGATGACTTCAAGTACTAAATTCTGTCTCCTGCTCTGTGCTCACTGGCAACAACTGTGACAAGGTCCAAAGGAAAAATCTGGTAGGTGTGTCCTAATAGGAGACAGTGTTCCTACTCTAATTACCATAAATACTTTGAAGCCATCGTCTGATGGATCCGAGAAGACTGATCCTGAAGGTGTGAGCTCAGAGCTGCACATCAGGAGCTCAGAATTGTAATTCGTAGATTGGTGATGACTCACTGAAAGGCCGCAGGCAAACCTACTTTTCTCTGTGTGCTCCAATTTATTCATGTGCAAAATCTAGAGAAATTAGCACAATTTCCTGACAGGGATATTTTTATGGTGCGGCCATTAATTGTCACTACTCGAGTCAGTTGACAGTGAGGAACTCTAAGCACTGAGGTTTGATCTGGTTGAAGCCTCCGCGAAGTTTTAGTTGTCTCTGTTGTTCTTTTTTCCAAATCTGGACTTCCCTCTTTGGAGGTCTTTAAATTCATAGTAAGGAAATTTAAATTCCCTTGAAGTTTTGGTTGAATTTTGGCAAAGACAGATGATTTTCTTTAAGACTCTGTCATATGGTGGTTTTGCAAAAGAAATCTTCTCACCTACCGCAAAGACCCAACCCCACCCCTGCCACTACACTACCTCCCTATAGAACCAGATGCGGTGCATCATGAGAACTAGCTTCTGTGGTGGGACCACATTGTCTCTGAACCCATCTGGGTAAAACCCTCCTTGTAGTCTTTGGTCTTGGAAGAGCTATTGAGTGAACCAAAAAGCATCGTAAAGACATGCTCCTTTGTTGATGTTCTTCTTCCACGTCTGATGAAACAGCCCTTTTGGGGATAAAAACTGTCAAAATGAAAAATGACATGTCAATAAATAGAAATCGAATGAATGTGTTAGCATTAATTCGTTACATTCTACATATGCTCCTCTGAAAAGAAGTAGTCTTTCTGTTCAGGCCCAGCTGCAGGCTTCCAGTATGGTGAAATGGGAAGGGACCCAAGAGAGATGGATGCAGCAGCCCCAGGTGGCTGCCATTCCACTCAGATGCCTTGCTGCGCTAACATCTTTCGTTGGAGGGAGTGCCATGGCTAAGTGTCACAGGTCTCAGTGTAGATTGTCCTCTGCTCACTGTCTTCCATATTTCAGTTCTCTTGGGTCCTGAAACACATTTCTGTCTCATGTACTTAATTCTGCTGTTAAGTCCCTGCCACCATGCCTGTCTCTTCAGCTTGCTACATTTTACACTTGTTTGCCAGTGGCTGTGAAAAGAAATGACAGCAGAATTTCTGATGAACTTGGCTCTCATCCAGCATGGAAAACACACTGAATTGATGTCTCCCAGAGCCTGTCTTTAACCCAGGTGTCCCCATTTCACTGGGCTCAGCAGATTTCCTACATCTGTGCCGGATGACATTGTAAAGACTTCAACTTGCAGACCTGCTTTTCCCCTTGCGCTTCTCCATTCCACGTTTAAACCAAGGAGCCTGTCCGTCAAGTTTCAGACTGAAACAGGGCAGCTTATTGCAGTTCTGCTTTTAACAGTGCCTTGTGGAATAAGACACCTCCTGCTCAATGTTCCTTCTATTGCTCTTAAGGTGTGAACGGACAATCAAGATTCATGAGCTGACAGCCATGCTGTGTGAATACTAGAATGGAAGAGTGAGACATTGTTTCCAGCTCAGTCTGAGAAGGAAATACTGAAACAAAATAATTGTATCATTTTAAATTTCACACACAGAGGATTTTATTTCACCTTCAAATAGCTACTGCTCTTCTTCTAGTATACTCCAGGTTAGCCATTGTGCTATAATACCTAGTTGCTACTGAGTTCTTTCAAGAGAGGAAACCTTGAGCTATTTTTGATGTTCCCAACCATTTAGAGATAGTGCTGTGATTATACCCATTGTATGAAGAGGAAATGGAGCCTTCAAGGTGATAGACAGTGTTACACAATCAGTATCTGAATGCATGCCGTCCTGCTAAAAAAATTCTCAATTCTTATGATTGATGTGACACTACACTGATTGGACAAAAGAGTTCTTGTTAAATTCTGTGAAAGGTACCAGGACAAATGCGACCCAACTCCTCATCTGCAAATGGTAGATGGCATTATTGGTACTGAAACAAACAAACCCTCAGTGCACTGTTGTCTAATATAGACAAAATCTTGTACATACCGAGCTTCTCTGTGCTTCAGTATCCCCATTCTTAGAATAAATAAAAAGAACTTCTATTTCTTCTGGTGTTTGGAGGTGGGGAGTCAAGTGTTCTAAAAAGTATGTAAAATAGTTGAGATAGCGCTTAATGATCAGAGAATAGTTACTTGATTATTACTATTTTCTTTTTCAAATAGTCACTGCTATGAGCAGCAAGTTATTATGCAATTTCCATGTAGTAGATCCATTGTTAATGTCTCAGTAATCTTAGTAATCTTAGTCATGTTGAATGTAATATACAGTCCATGCTCTCTTTTACACTTCCCCTTGAGTGAAAATAGCTCAAACAAATGACCTGACAGTTAGGACGTGAAGTTTCTGTAAGGTGATTCTTTTATGTGAGACAAAATAAAATAACAAGTTAGGCAGAAGCTGTAACTCCTTTAAGAAGAAATTGAGTGTTACTCAAGGTGGAGAGAGAAAATGCTGTCATAGCTGGCACAAGGGAAGGTCCCTTGGAGTAGCTGAAGGTGAGAGAGACAAACAGGTGAATCAGGGATTCCTTGACTCATGTCTTACTGGATGACATGAGATGGAGGCAATCATATCTCCCCTACTTCTCTAGGACTTTGCAAACAGTCATTAAAGCTTGTCACTAGGTTAGCCTTTCCTCTGTTGTTGGGAAAAAAGACAAAGTAGTATAAAAGATCTCTTAGGATGTGCTGACCCCAGAATGAACAGTCAGAGCCCCTTAATTTTGAGAATCAATTCCATTGACAGAAGGGCAGAAATTAATTTCCCCTGGGAATTTCATTCAGAGAATGTGTGTATGAACTTAGAGAATGTATGTACGAACATGGATTTCTTCTAGGAAGAAATGGGAGAATGCACATGTGTTTTCTGGGTTCTAGGCACATAAAACATGGGAGATTCAAATGTAAGAAGAACACTCCCCATTTTCTAGGAATACAAACTGATTCTGTCTTGAGTTTCTTCAGAGATGTTCCTAATCCACTTCCCTAAGCCATAGCATTGCTAAAGACATTGGGGGATTTTTTAATCCTGCAAAAATTCAATTTAGGGAAAACTGAGAATTAAGGTAGCTTCTTTGACTCAGATGGGAGAAAAATCAGAGCAGAAGACAGCACTATGATTTGGCAGCTCGTCCTAGAAGGTGTTGAGAGTCTGTGTCCACTAATGCAGCACTCCATGGACTGTGACTAAGTTGCCAAGATGATAATGTCATAACTGTTCATTCTTCTTATGTCACATTGATAACATGTCTTTTTATTCTGCAAAGAGAGTTTGTAGAGGCAAGGCTACCTGAGGAAGAAACAGAAGTAACTCTACCAAAAGTGTCAAAATCTCTTTCTTCTGAAGTCCTGTGCACTTGAAAAAGGACTTCCTTTTAAGACTGCAAAAATAATTCAGTTGCTTCCCACCATTTTCCATGGAAGAGCACCATTCTCCACCTCCCACAGCTTTCTTTGTTTAGAACTATTCATTCTTGGCAGTAATATTCTTAAACCAGGGAAGAATGAGGAAATTTCACTGTCTTGGTAAAATTACCTCATTTAGGAATAATTGGTATTCACAGAAGAGATGCACATTTTCATCCACCTAGTAATGAACAAATTAACAAGACACCTACTGAGTTGTGTTAACAAAATTACCAAATGTAAAAGGAACTAATTACTAACCACTTCATCCAGACAAACTCAAAACTGCATTCCTAATGGGCTTTGTGACTTGATGGAGATGTGGAGAAAGGAAATGAACATGTGCTTGGTGATCAAAAACTGCCCTTTGGTGACTATTTTGGAAAGGTACCCACTTTTCAAGACTACAGATACTGTGTCTAATATTTCTTCTATTTTGGTGAGGAAGTCTACAACATTTGCTCTTCTTTTCAGAGATAACTATCCATATAATAGCATTCAAAGCATGTGGAGATGAAGTTTAGAAACAGTAATCTTCTGTGTAAAGATTTAGGGAGCAAATTTATGTAACCATTGGGTCAGTTAGGCAAATCCATAAAGTCCTTATAACTAAAATCATTTCATCCAGGGGACAACTTCTGATAAAGATGAAAGTAAGATTCTCATATAAATGCTTCATTTTGGTATTTATTCAAATCAAACAAATTGATTACTATTTTTGCAGATTCTTATTTGGCTCCCCTTCACATATAAAATATAATTGCACATGATAGATTTCTTTTGATCTGACAATAAACTTTTGGAGGAATTTTATTTAATTTTAAGATGACTTAGGTTAAATTAAATGCTTTAGTAATTTAAAAAATGGGTGAGGTAGGAGAATGAACAAGGTCCATCCATCTGTGTATCCCTCTAGCAAGTATTACTGGTTTTCTACTAGGTGTTAATAGAATTCTAATTAATAGGAACAAAACAAAGAGACAAATAAACTCCTCACCCTTAAAAACACAAATTCTGGCAAAGGAAAGACAAAGAAGGAAAATAATGAAAAAGATGATTTCAGAGACTAATAAATGGGCTGAAATACAAGGAGCAGACAGAATGTAAAAGTGCCATGGGCTTGAGAAAGGATAGTCAGGGAAGTTCTGGAAATCGTCTGCCCCTTTAACCAATTTACAAAAGTATGGTTATCTGCAAATGTTTATAGAAACTCAACATTGTCCCTTTTTAGATGTGCCTATGTGGTCGCTCAAGGGAACAAATTGGGTACGTCTCAGTTTAAAGGGAAAACTACATGGACAGTTATTTCTCATCACATAAATGCACATATATTTTAGAGATGTGAGAAGAAAGGAAACTGGTGTCTGTTGGAAGACCCTGCTATTAAAGCAGTATCAAGCTGTAGCTAGATTGTGTCTCCTAGTAATGTCAGAAGCTACACCCATAAATTCTTGCCCACACAACTACCTATATATGAGCTGAATAAGGATATCAGCAACAGATATGCTAACAAGGAAGGAAGAAAGCCTCAAGCCTAGAAAAGACCTAAAGACTATTAAGAATGTTGAGAAATTGTGGGGAGAATTGTCTTTCTCATAAAGAGCACACTAATTGGTTATCCTATATCACATGGTTATCTCTGAAAACATACATACAAGTGACATTATATAGACTGGCATCTATCTATCTATCTATCTATCATCTATCTGTCTATCTATCTATCTATCTATCTATCTATCTATCTATCTATCTATCTATC
>CAJQZJ010000203.1:412289-461917 GCA_907164525.1 Lophiomys imhausi
TTCACTGCTCCCAATTCAGACTTCCCTATGTTGCACTCTGAGTTATCAGCCTGTAATGGTTCTGATGGTATGGGCCTGTTTGCCCAGGCACAGATTCTGTGGCAGGCTGACAGGGTCTGGCTCCACACCTGATATGTCTGGATTTTCCAGGACACAGCTATGGTCCTGATTTCTGGTTTCTCTCTAGTCTTCTCGCCACAGGGCTGGACCCTGTGCCTAATTCCCTTCTTGTCTGCGCCGCCACGGGTCCCGTGGGTACCCCAAGCCCCGGATCCTCTGGCTGCCTGAGTGCACCTCTCGTCCCAGCAACTCCGCCATGGGTGCATGGACCCCTGGCCCTACCCACGCCAGTCTCTCTCCCCAGATGACCTGCTGTGGACTGGCGGGGATTTGTCCCTGCCAGCCGTGCTCTCTCCCCAGCTGCGCTATAGTGAGTGTGCGAGATTTGGCCCCTCCCGCCTGCTTTTGTGTTCCCAGCTTCCCGCGCTCTCGGAACCTCCAGCCCTCCGCTTCACGAGTGGCTGCGGACCACCCGCTGAGCCCCCTGTTTGTTCCTTGCTAAGGCTTCCACTATCTCGCAACCTTTTCTAAGTGGGTATAAGTTCAACCTGATGTGTGGGGAGCCCAATAGGACAGCGATCTATGGCCAAATGGACCCTGATTCTGCCTGCTGTAAATTGGGATCGATCTTACCAGGGGCCTCACCAAATGGGAGTTCCCGAATCCCGCGTTTAGTGGCCTCCGTGTCTGTGAGAGATGGGGAGAGCCTTGCCCTGGGACTTTTAACAGTCCCTTGGGAGCTGTGAGTGTTCGGGGGGGGGGGTCTAGCCCCTCTGGTTTTTGCACAGTGCCCAATAACTCTGTGTTTTTTATGGCTCTTTTTTCCCCGCGTTCAGAATGCGTCAGTGTAGGTCGCCGCCATCTTCCCTCCCGCCAATAACTACTTTTAATATACTTTTAAAATTTGCCAAAGCATTCAAGCTCTTGGGGATGAATGGATAATACACAAGTAGTTCCACTTGCTCTGAGTTTGCCTACTAGGTGTGACATTGCTCGGTGCTAAAATTAAGAGATGACATGACACATGTTTAGACAGGGACAAGCTCTTTAGGAGTGTTGTGACACAGAAATGACTTTCTAGAAGTCAATTCAGGAGTTGTTGAAGATTCTGTTGCTTACTTTCTCAGGCATTTAGGGTCTCATGATAAAATATAAAAATAATACTGACAACTGTGGCAGGCTCTGTCCTAAGTTTAGGCATTTGTTTGAGCCTCATAACCGTTCAATAAGCCTTGTTACTTCCAGTTTATCAAAGTAAAGGAACTTAGAGGTAGCGACCATTGGTTCAAGGTTAATATGTCGGGGATACAGCACTTGCTGATTGTCAATAAATGAGGCAAGAATACATTTACTATTGAGCAACCATTTAAATTGCACCTTTTCTTGTACCTGGTATCATCTTCAGTAATATGAACAGTCTGGTATGAAGAACTGAGACACATATTCTGCTGTCGTGAGTCTGGAATCTACTTCTAGATATTAGAGCTAGTGCCCTCAGGGTCTAATGTGGTAGCCATCTGTGCACTGCTTAGAATTCAACCTGACATGCCACACACACTGGTATGACTTCTGTTTATGTCATTAAATCCTATCAAATGATGGAAAACCACTGCTGATCTCAGACCTTAAATATTCTCCTGTGTAGCTCAAGAATTTTAAGCCAGAACATTAACATGAGTGCCAAGACTATGATAGAACTTTCTAATTTGTTATGGATCTTGGAAGACATGAGTAGAAGGTGATCTTTGGGGGTATTATATATCGATAAGGCCAACTATGAGATTAGATTGTGATAGGTTTGAATTCTAGCCCTGCCTTTGGACATGTTACTTAACCTTTCAATGGAAAATGAAAAAAAAAAAAAAGAGAGAGAAAGAAATGAAAGTAATAGGAGCTGAAAAGATGCCCCAATGGTTAAGAGCACTCCTTATACTTCCAGAAGGCCTGTATTTGGATCTTAGTACTTCGCTGGGTAATTCACAACCACTTGTAACTAGAGCTTCAGAGGTCTCATGTCCTCTTATAGCCTCCAAAAACACTTACACTGGTACTAGATACATTCATGCAAACACACAATGTATGTAAAAATTAAAACTGATTAATTTTTTTAACTTTATAGTAAAACCAATGGGTATATTTATTTCGTATATTTGTGATTGCATCTGAGTTGCTGAGGGTAAGCCACAACTTCAGTACAATGTGAAAGTAATTGGCACAAAATGCTGAGAATTTACTGTTGGGATCATGTTAAAATAGTGACTTAAAAGACTTTTGTTATGTTGTACAGTGAAAAATAGGTCTTTGCACAAACCCTAAAGCTGAGTTTGTACTTCAAACAAAGGTCTAGTATGCATTATTAAGTCACAGTTAGGAGATGAGAATTTTATCTGAGTTTATACTTTGCAAAATTGTAAAGTAAATTGGTCAAGGTTTTCAGAAATTATATAGTGTTTTATCCCATTGATTTAGATATAGGCTTTATTTGTAATATGTACATATTTATCTTATGTGTGTCTATGTATTAGACACAGTCATAAAATGAAGTGTGACAGTCCGCCCACAGCAGAAGTCAATTCTGTACAGGGTTTTTATCAGGTAAGTCAGGTCTGATACCTGTTAGGTGATTAAGGGTTACAACATTCATTCTTAGGGTATAGAGGTAAAATCATTTTAGAGGAAGCCATATGGACTGACAAGAAAAGACCCCATAAGAGTAATAATAACACAACAACTGTGTTTTATGTATACATGTGTTCTAGAAAGATGCATGCAAATGTAAACAAAACACATTAATTTATTTTCTCTAAAGTATAAACAAACATTGCCTTGTTTGGCAAAATCTGCAAAATGCATATTGCTCCCTTTGCCTTTTTTCTCTGCTACAATAGAAGAATGTTTTGTATTAAATCCATTGTTACTAGGAAATTCATCCCAAAATATGCTAACATGGTTTTCCATAGTATTAAGAATCTGAATTTCATATGAAAAATTGCAACATTGGCAGAACACATCAGCTTTTAAAAATTAAACAAAAAAAAAATTTAAAGGATAGAATTTCCCCAAATTGGATGTAATAGACAGCCTAAAACTTGCTGGAAGGTTTGGATACATCAGCTTGTTGGTCAAGAAAGGATTATAGAAGTGTGAATATATATAAGGAGACTTGTGAAGGGTTACCCATTGAGGGACGTTACTAGGGTTGATCTCTCACAGAGGTGTAAGAGGAAGAAAAATGGAGGCTCTGCAGTGGTTTTCTGGCATCTCTGTAGATAGTTCCCCAAAGACACATTTCTTCCCTTACAGTGTAACTGGATTCACAGATAAAAAGCAGTCTGTGTTACATAACTAACTTCGAGAGCTCTGTACCCAGAATCATCATGAAGTAAGTTTGTTGACTCCGTCATCCTGCTGGATGTCCCCAGAACTACAGGATTGCAGAAATGTTGGAGAGGAACGATCCTGAACCACAAGAGCAACGACAACACACACACTCACACGCACACGCACACGCACGCGCGCGAGCACACACACACACACACACATACACGCACAAAGTGAACATAGCATTCTATAAGCAAAGTTCTGGGCTCCTTTGGTTCTTTCAGTGACTGTACCATGACCCATTCTGTATTAACTTCAAATGACAGTGCTAGAAAATTCTCTTACACTTCAAAGGGAGAGACTGTCCAGGGTTGACATGAAAGCATGACTAAATATGTCTCTATGAAACTAGTTAAACCACAGGTAAAGCCATATCATTTCCAGCTATTAACTTAGGGAAGATGAGGTCAAATGTCCGCATTTATAGGTACATTTGACCTGACCTTAGGGCCTGACAAGGTTTATTTACTTCTAAGAACATCTTTGTCTCTTCCCCGTGTTCAAAAGTCTGAACTCTTTGACGCTTCATTATTTCTAGGAAAAGGTCGTGCCGGGTGGTAAAAGTACAACAAAACATCTGGACTGAAAGTTGCGCCGTCACAAGCATGAAGTGAATACTCCTGAGCGTTTGATGCTCTCATGTGCATCACTTCCCTTTCCTCTGTGGCAAAGGTGGAGTGCAAAACAAGTAGGGAAACTCTACGTACATGGTGCTTTGCTTGATCCCTCAGGTTTTCTACTGCTTTCTCCCCAGCGAGCAGTAGGCAGGCTAAAAATCTCTTGTGTTATCACACTCTCTGCATACATGGGACCAGAGGCCCTTTCATGGTGGCTAAGGCTCCTGAAATTTGACTGAGAAAATATACTCAAGTAAAGTATCAATATTTACAGCTCTGCCCTTCTCCTTCCTAAAATGTTGGGTTGAGAAATAGAAGCTTTAATGACACGGGATCAGAAGTTGATGGGTCTTAGAAACAATGCTGAGTTGGATCACAGAGCCAAAGTCATTTGGAAATCGTGTAACAATAATCTGTTTTGACCTGAGGGCTCTAGGGAGGAGTTTCTGAGGTTATGATTACAGACATTTTCCAGACAAGAAACTTGTGTCTGACATTGATGATCTGGAAAATAAGAACAGTGGTTCAAAGCTAAAAACAAACAAGCTGGTACCCTAAGAAGAAAGATGGGTATTGTGACTGACCAGAATGCTGTGATGTCCTTGTCCTGCCTGCCCTTAACAGAAAGATTCGCATGAATGAATGAAACTCTAAAGAAATTCCTTCACTCTGAACCCTATACTAATAATACCTTTTTTGGGGAGACGGTATTGTCAGCATGTTACCAAAATATCCAACTCCAAGCACTAGATTTCTGCTGTTCAAGTATTTCCATACAGTGTCTTGGTATTGGCCCAGCTCAGAATTTTAGTTTGAATTTAAAAAATACTAAAAATAAATAAACAAATAAAAGGTCTCCTTTTGGAGGCCCCTCTGTTGTACCAGATTTAATTCTTCTTTCACATCTTTTATACGAAAATCTTGCAAATGTTAGTTATATTTGTCACAACAGTCTTATAAATTAATAATATAACTTTTGAAAACCTTAGGTTGAACAAAATTGGAAATCAAGTAAAAAAGAACACAGTTTCTTACCCAGAACAGAAAATTTTCTGTTATCAAGTCCATAAGAAAATGTTTAGGAGGAAAATAAAAGTAAAACAAAACAAAACAAAAATAGACAATTGAGACCAGCAAAGTGGCATAGTGCGAAGGTGCTTATCGTCTAATGGTGCAAGCCTGAGTTTGGTTTCTGGACCCATGTAAAGGCAGAAAGAGAGAATCAAATTCATAAAGTTGTCCTCTGACCTTAAATGTCCTCTGACCTCCACACATGCACCATGTTACCGGTACCTTCACCCCACATCTCACACACACAAAACTAAGTACAATAATTTAAAATTGAGAAAAAGATGCATCTAGAAAATTCAGGAACTGAGGAGATGGCTCAGTGGTTAAGAGCGATTGCTATTCTTCCCCCAGTTTAATTCTCAGCATCCACATCAGGAGACTTACTACTGCCTGTACCTCAGATTCTGGAGATACAATATTATCTTCTGGCCTCTATGAGCACTCAGACACACATAGTAGAAACACACACACACACACACACACACACACACACACACACACACACAAACACAGTGCATGTACACACATGCACACAAATAAAAATAAATAAAAGTAACTTTTTCATCTACAAAATCATTAAGATTGTATGGTTAAAATGAAACAAACAAATAAAAAAAGGAAAGCACCTCTCTGATCATTATATTCCAACCAGGGGAAGAATGAGCTTGAAACATTATCTTTAAAGAACAATAGGAATCACCTTCTGTTCTTGATGAAGTCATTGCCCAATCTCCATTTTATATTAGCTTTGTTGATCCTGCTCATTTATTTACATGTCTTTGACTAAAAGGCAAGAGCAGTCTCATAATTCAATATATTCTGTTGTGTGGCCACATCTGATGCCAGAGGGTTAAAACCTGGACTTAACTTCTTGGAGACAGAAATCGCATGCACTGGGCTGGCTTCCAGGGAGGGCTTTTTCCACTTTCTGAGACCATGTGTGCCTTGTCCATCTTCTGGATTTTAGGTCCAAGTAAGTAAACATGGTTTGGAATAATTCATGTGGAGCATGTTTAGTAAATGACTGAAATGCACTCCAGATTCAAGAGATTTCTAAGGAACACAACAGTAAGTCAGTGCAGTATCCCACAGTGAGGGACAGATAGGGAGAAAATCTCCAATGTCATCCCTTCCACTAAGCTAAGCCTTGGTGTGCTGGGGGTCAATTAAAATTGCTGAACATTGCCTGAAATATTTAACTTCCAGGCCCAGATGTGGCTTTCATTAATTCATTAATTTTAACACTGATACACGAAAATTAAAAATGTGTATTTACAGAGCATTTTGTGATATTTCAACATTTATGCATCACAAGCTGTTTAAATTTGGTTAACTGTATCTACTCAAAATTTATCATTTTATGGCAAAAACCATTCAAAATTCTTTATTCTGGCTTTAAAGCAAATATAGTGATGTAATCCTAATGTCCTAGGTCGATGAGCACCTGCAGGTTTTTGATAAAGCAGGGTATTTATGTTTGACCTTTGCCATGTGAAGTATCAATATGTGAAAAACAGGCAAATGCTCTCAATAAATCTGAAGAATGCCTTTATGTATTTCTGTTCATTTGTTGTCAAGCGTTATTTTACCACATTTCTTTAGGATTAAAATAAAACCCTTCTGCCTGACCCTTCCCTGTGTTGTTTATATTTGAGATGGTATAAAATATCTGTACGAATAATTCCCATATCTGAAAAAAGCTAAATGACTTGCACTAGACATCAGTTTGTATATAATACACAATTCTCTAGTGTCATTTACTGAAAGGTATGTTCTCTGACACACTATTTACAGTCAGCAAAACATGGGATCACTATAAATGTCCATCAAGTGACATATGAGTAAGTATATATTTTGGAATGTGACTTAGCTATAAAGTGAATGAAAGCTACTTATCCATGACAACATGGAAAGAAATGGATCATCTGTGACAACATGGACAGAAATGGAGAGTATGATGTTTAGTGAGATAAGCCAGAAACAGAAAGGCAACTACCACATGATTTCATTTATGTTTAATTTTAAAGTTGTTGATCACATAGAAGATATGAGTAAATTGGTGGGTCTCAAAGGTGGAGGGCTGGGGTGGGTGAGACTGAAAGAAGAAGACTTGTCAATGGGTCGTAAGTTACTTTTAGATAAGACTGAGAAGTTCTGATGTGATATTTCACATGGACATCAATAGATGCTAAAAAAAAAAAAAGCTGGAAGAAAGGATATTTATTTATTTCACTATAAAGGAGTGATAAATATAAGGAGCTATACTTAATTTTTTTGACCATCACATAATACACACATGAATTGAAATGTCACAAGGAATGCCCAATGATGTGTATAATTACATTTTGTGTTAGCTTCAAAAGTATGGAAAAACAATGAAGCCAGATTTAGTTCATTCTTTTTTTCTTCCAACTTCACAGACTCTGTCCAAGGTTTGACTCCATGTTTGACCCTGATATTGAATCTGATTTCTAAACCCAACTTCAGTTGGGATCCCAAGTACATTAGTAAGAAAATTCTTAGTCCAAATAATTCTTAGGCAACAGTAACCTTTATTCTAGAACATTCTGTGAAAACTTGTATGAACCAAATTTTAATTACTTAGCATGTTTTTGGTTTCTTAGAAAACCTCTGAAGTTAGTTTTGTTAGTTGTACAGCCTAAACTTCTCTACCAGTATTTAGAACTTTTAACTCTAAACTCAAGAGATAAAGGGTTAGACAGATGATTACACTCTAAATATTTTTGACTTAAACTCATTGGCGTGAGTGGATAAGTTCTTAGAGTAATTTCTGTTAGATTTGTGCTGGGTAACATGTTAGACTCTAATCACCTAAACTTTCTAGCAATTGTGGCAATTGTAGGAAAACCATTTCTTTGGCAAATATTTAAAAGTGACTATGAGGTTTAAAGATAGTAGTCTTAAGTAGACTCATTAAAGTTCGCTTTGATTTGTGTTCTACTTTGTTACTGGTACCACCAGAATATCTGGTTCTGCTCTGGAACAAAATAGATGAAGAGAATGCCTTTCCCTCAGTCAGTAGCCTTGCTTAGAACACCCTCACTGTGGCTGCCAATGGGTCTGAGAAGCTTTGAGTATCTAGGAGTCAGTTCTGCCACATTGGGTAAAATAAAATATATACTTAAAGATCCATCAGCTCAGGGGATCCAAGATGGCAGCTGTCTGAAAGGATGCATTTTGAATGCGGGGGAAAACAGTTATAAAGCTACAGAGTTATAAGACACTGAGCAACAATCTGTGTGAGGCAAACCTGCTGGGTTTCACCCAGCGACACAGGGACCATTAAAAGTCCCTGGGCAGGACTCTCCTTCCCTCTCTCGGACACTCAGCAAAACAGGCCGGCTGAATCTGGGAATCGGGAATCATCACCAGGAGAGGGGACAGGGTAAGAGCCACACAAATTCTCAGCAGGCAGCTCCGAACCCCAGACAGGGTTACTCACCAGCCTCCTGGGCCCCCAGATTCCACGCAGGCTTTCTGGCTATTTAGCTAAGGATTGCGGAGCTGTGGGAGCAGGATGAACATCTGAGCATCAGGACGGCTCAGCGGTCGGTGGGTCCACAGCTGTATTTGGAAACCTCAAGCATATTTGTGCTTCCCCAGAGGGGTGTTGGACATACATACAGGTTCCTCTATTGGATTTATAGTCACTGGGAAAAACACTGCAGCTGGACTGAGCAGCAGGATACACTTCTGGCAGCAGGTTACAATGCAGTTCGACTACTGTGTACCGGAACTTGGAAGACAGTGGCTCCAATTGCCAGTATCCAAAGTCACCTCCATACAGACATAGGTGGAGCTGTGAGAGTAGCAGAAAGGCAGGCAGCTGGGTTGGAAGGCAGATTTGTTCTCCACAGGGTCCAAGCCCTGGGCAAGTTGTAGGGTTAATATCAGACTCTTTTGCTAGTGTTGGCCCTTCCAGCTGGAAACCAGAGCTTAAGCATATATAGTTCCACCCCTGGAACAGTGAGGTTTTGGCCTGGGGCACTGCTGAGTGACTCACCTTAAGGGCAGGGAGTCGGGTTCTTTCAGGACTCCAGTGGGAAGTCTCAACCCCCAAACGTGGGAACTCCAGAGTCCACAGCATCTGTGCCTGGACACACAGGATCATACCAGCAGAGCCACTACAGGATAAATACTCAGTGTGCAAAATAGAGAGCTCTGACTTGTGAGCAGTGAAACAATGCTGGGCCATTCCTCATTGACTGGGAGTGGGCTGTACAAGTTCACAGTGCTTCTAGCTATTAGATGCACATTGACCCTAAAAACCCCATGAGAGCACCTGGGGAGGACCACAAACATGGTCCCGACACCTAAGCTGCAGGGGACCTACAATCCCACCCAACTGTCTGTGGCCTGCCATCCTGCACTGTCATCTATACAAACACCAGTTGGATCCCAGGAACCTACAGGAACACATCCCATCACAACCCCTCACCTGAGTCCTCAATTGGGACAAAACAAGAAGGGGTGAGCTCTGGGAGACACACTGGGAACCTCCACACAAGGCCCCATCCAGCCAGTGGAAAGCAACAGATCACCAAGCAATACGACTGCTACACCAAAGCGTCCCCTTTGGCACCAAGTGCAGAAGGCAGCAGGAACAAACAGCTAAGAACAACCAAATGAAAAAGGTCAGTGAAAAAAAACAGAACCAACAAAAGTTAGGGAAATATGACCCCAACAAAATGCAACTATGCTAGTACAGCAAGCCCTGACCACTTCACCACAAATGAAACACATAGAAATGATGACAATTCTACATTCTGGAAAGTGATAGAGTCCTTTCAAGAAGAATTTAAATCTATGAAGGAATTCAAAGAGTCCACAATTTTACAATCGAAAGCAACGGAGAATACCATTAGAGAGCCCCAAGCCAAAGTGGCTCAACTTGAACAGGAAAGAGACAAGGCAATGAAAGATTTAACAGATATAAAATTTCCAGGCAAAGCCAAGTAAATTGAAGCAGGAAATGTAACAAAATGAATAAAATCTTTCAAGACATGAAACTGGAAATGGAAGCAATAAAGAAAACACAGTCAGAGATAAGATTGGAAGTGGAGAATCAAGGGAAAAGAACAGGAACTACAGACACGAGTATCAAAAATAGGATACAAGAGATAGAAGATAGGATCTCAGACATGTAAGATTTGATGGAAAAAATCACTACAACATCCAAAAAAAATGAGAAAGCTAAAAAAGTTCTCACCCATAATATCCAAGAAATCAAGGACTCAATGAAAAGACTGAACCTAAGATATATAGGCATAGAGGAAAGAGAAGACTCCCGACTCCAAGGTCCAGGAATCATCTTCAACAAAATTATAGAAGAAAACTTCCCAAACCTAAAGAAAGAGATGCCAATGAAATTCCAAGAGGCTTACAGAATACCAAACAGATTAGATCAGAAAAGAAACTCATCTTCCCACATAATAATTGAAACTCCAAATGTACAGAACAAAGAAAGAATATTAAAAGCTGTAAGAGAAAAAGTTCAAGTAACATATAAGGCAGACCCATCAGAATTACACCTGACTTCTCAGAAACTCTAAAAGCTAGAAGGGCCTAGACAGATATCCTACAAGCCCTGAGAGAACATAGATGCCCAGGCAAACTGCTATACCCAGCAAAACTCTCTATCAACATAGATGGAGAAAACAAGATATTCCATGACAAAATCAAATTTAAAAAATATCTACCTACAAACCCAGCCCTACAGAAGATCCTAGAAGGAAAATTCCAACCCAAGAAAACAGAGTAAACAAAAAACTCTACAGCAACTAAACCAAAAGAAGCACAGGACCACCACCTACACCAAAATAATGGGAAATAACAACCTCTGGTCACTAATATCCGTCAACATCAATGGACTCAACTCACCAATAAAAAAACACAGACTTACAGATTGGATCCATAAACAAGACCCATCATTTTGCTGGATACAAGAAACACAGCTCAGTAACAAAGATAGACACTATTTCAGAGTAAAGGGCTGGGAAAAGGCTTTCCAAGTAAATGGACCCAGGAAGCAGGCTAGGGTAGCCATCCTAATATCAAACAAAATAGACTTCCAACTGAAGTTAATAAAAACAAGACAGTAAAGGGCATTACATACTCGTTAAAGGAAATATTCATCAAGAGGACAACTCAATATTGAACATCTATGCCCCAAATACAAAGGCACCTACATTTGTAAAAGAAACGGTTCTAAAACTTAAATTGCACACCGATCTCCACACATTAGTAGTGGGAGACTTCAAAACCCCACTCACAACAATGGACAGATCATCAAGACAGAAACCAAACAGTCTAACAGAGCTCAAGAACCAAATGGACCTAACAGATATCTACAGAATGTTTCACCCAAACACCAAAGAATACACCTTCTTCTCAGTACTGCATGGAAAGTGGATCAAAGACCTTAACATAAGGCTGGTCACACTAAATCTACTAGAAAAGAAAGTGGGAAAAACCCTCGAACTCATTGGCACAGGTAACAACTTTCTGAACAGAACACCAACAGCTCAGGACCTAAGACCAACAATCAATAAATGGGACCTCATGAAACTGAAAAGCTCCTGTAAGGCAAAAGACACTGTCATTCATACAAAATGGCAGCCTACAGATTGGGAAAAAAACCTTCACCAACCCCACATCTGACAGAGGACTAATATCCAAAATCTACAAAGAACTCAAGAAATTAAATGTCAAGAAACCAAATGATCCAATCAAAAAAATATAGAAAAGAGCTTATCAGAGAAATGCTAGCATCCTTAATCATCAGAGAAATTCAAGTCAAGATGACTCTAAGATTCCGTCTCACACCTGTCAGAATGGCTAAGATCAAAAGCTCAAATGACAGCACATGCTGGCGAGGGTGTGGAGAAAGGGGAACCTTTCTCCATTGCTGGTGGGAGTGCAGGCTTGTGCAACCACTATGGAGGTCAGTATGGCGATATCTTAGAAAACTTGAAATAGCTCAACCTCAATACCCAACCATACCACTTCTGGGTATACATCCAAATGATTCCTCACCAAATCACAAGGACGTTTCCTCATCTATGTTCATAGCAGCCTTATTTGTAATAGCAAGAAACTGGAAACAACCCAGATGTCCCTCAACCGAAGAATGGATTAAAAAACTGTGGTACATCTATACAATGGAATATTACTCAGCTATCAGAAACAATGAAATTATGCAATTTACAGTCAAATGGATGGACCTAGAGAAGCTCATCCTGAGTGAGCTAACCCAGTCTCAGAAGGATGCACATGGCATCTCCTGACTTATAGTTGGATTTTAGCTATATTATAGCACAGGATATCTATACTACAACCAACACACCAAAGGGAACATGGACATAGACTTTTTTTTTCTCTCTCTCCCTGTCAATGAGACACTTTCCCCTAGTGGTACTGCCTTGTTGGTCCCCAGTGTATGAGGAGGCTCTTGGCCCTCATATGACTGCTGAACTGGGGCAGGGGACTGCTATGTAGGGACATTCCACTCCAGAGGAGTCGGATGGAAAGGTTAGGGGGTAAAGGGTGGGAGGGCGGGACTGGGAGGAGTGGAAAGAGGGTACTACGATGGAGATGTAACCTGAAGTAATAAATAAATAAATTTTAAAAAGAAGAAAAATTCTGCAGTTTTGCCAGGAAGTGGTGGTGCAAGCCTTTAATCCCAGCACTTGGGAGGAAGAAACAGTGGATCTGTATAAGTTGAAAGCCAGCCTGGTCTACAGAGCAATTTCCAGCCAAAGCTACACAGACAAACCCTTCTCAAAACACACACACACAAAATAAATAAAAATAAAAAAGTAAAAAATAAAAAAATAAAAGATTTTGCAGCTCTAATAAGGAAAAAAAATCCATCAGCTCACTCCTCCTGATGTCAGAGGTGAAGGGGGCCACAGCCTTTACCAGACATACCAGAAGGCATTTCTTCCCTGTCCCTTTCAATAAGGAACCCATACACCTACATTCAAAACCCTCAAAGAGAGGTACAGGTGGAACAAGACTACATGTTCCGATGTCATTATATTTGTGCTTGCAAAGTAAAGAACTTCTTTTTCCCACAAGTAAAGGAACTCAGTATTGGGAGTCTAGACTTTAAGAATTATAGCTCTAATATGTCTTATCATGAAGAGTGAGCTTCTTTACCCCTTGGTCTTCCTGTTTGTGAAGCAAACATAGCTGTAAGACCAATCGAATGACAGAAGATGAGGAAAACATCCCTTGGGACAGGAGTATAGAAAGTATTTTCTTTAAAAATATGAACTGACAAAAATATAGTGTGCTTAGTAACATTTCTCCAGATAGCCCAGCATGTTGCATGATGTTTAGTTTAAGCAGAAAGTCAGATTATATTATGCTTAATGGGCACATTTATCCCTCATCTCCCTTATTCAATTTTGTAGCTTTCTTTGGTAACTTTTAATTATGTCTTTTACCTGACTTCTAATTTAGCTAAAATTTAATAAACACACATGCTAACAATATTTCCATGTTATGTTATATTATGGGATAGCTATCTTTTTGCTTCATTTCCTTTTGAAATCTGATAAAACATTTCACTGTATTTACCAATTAAAGACCTAATCTTTTTTTTTTTAATTCTGTGAGGTCTCTGTAAACATAAATCAGGAACCTGAGACCAACAACAATGAAGTGAACATTCCTATTTCCATTTTCTTTAAAATATTTTTCTTTTGTTTTTGAGATTATAGTTGTAATACTTATCCCCTCCCTTTCCTCCCTCCAAAGTCTCCCATATAATCCTCCTTATTCTCTTTCAGAATGACCTTTTGAAAAATTAATTGTTATTACATCCATATATTCTTAAGTGCAACCTGCTCAGACTCTACAATGTTTTATATATATATATATGTATACATATACATAGATATATACTTTTATGTATATTTTCATTCAGACTGCTTGGTATTGGATAACCAGCTGGTATGCTTTTCCCTATAGAAGACTACTTCTCATGGTGAGGATTCCTCAGTTGCCTGTAGCTCTTTGTGTAGGGTTGAATCTTCTTGGGGTTTTCCCTGTCACTTTAGCATGTCTATTGCTGATGTCCTTGCTCAGATCATGTTCAGTCAGTCATGTTTGTAAGACTTCATGGATGTAACTTCTGACATTACTAGGAGACACAGTCTCACAGCAAACTCTCTGATCTCTTGGTTCTTAACAACCTTTCTGTGCCATCTTAAGCAATGTTCCCCAAGCCTTAGATACAACAACCCTTTGCAGGTTTATCCACTGGGACCTGGCGGCACAACTGTATAATTTGATTGGCTGTGCTTGTCTGTAGTGGTCTTTGTCTATTGCAAAGAGGAATTTCCATGATGAGTAATCCTCCTCCTAAAATACCTTTGATAATTGTTGTATATTATTTTGGATACCTAGTTCTGAATATTGCTGTTGTAATGATTCATCATGTGAATTCAAACACATGCTAACATGGTGTAGAAGGAAAGTACATGCTAACATGGTGTAGAAGGAAAGTCAGGTTGGCTTAAAACATGAGAGCAGTCTCTGTTTTTCTTTTGCTGTTGGGCTCCATGGTAGCTTCTGACTAAACCTTATCAACTGTGCCTATTCTGAATTTAACTACAGGGCCTGTGAAAACATAGGAAATATGTCTATGGTTCCTTAAGGCTGTATATCCTACCAAACAACTCTGCATCTTACCTTATTATTTTTAGTAATTAGGAACCAAGGGACTGATAGTCACTTAACTGATACATCTTAAGTTGGCCACAATTGATGGGGTCAGTAATATTCATGTAATTATCAGTAATAAGAATAAATACAAATCATCACAGTCTTTGGTGTTTTGAAGAGTTAAAATTCATGTTCACAATAAAAAGGTTCCAAAACAATTAATGAGAACTAAAATACAACAAAACTACTACTAAAATGTTTAATATATTTGAAAGGAAAGTCTGCTCTTTTTGTTGGCTTCAATATCACTAAATCATATTACTTCATTTTTTCCATTTTCTATAAAAAATAATGGCTGATAATTTACTGAATTGTGTTGATATAATGCTGTAACAGCACTCGCGACTAATAACTTCTCATTGTATGTGAACCATGATGTTGAGTTGTTTTACGTATTAACAAACTTCAGCCTCAGCTCAATCACAGGATAAAGTAACACTATTTAAACTTATAGAGGTAAGCCTGAGCTTGAAAGATGCTTAGTAATTTTTTAAAAAGTTAGATAACTGATAGTGCTAGCTCCAGGGTTTGATTGGTTCCAAACTGTCCTTTAATTTTTTCTTCCTCTTTTGGTCCCTGACTGCCTCACTCTGTCTTATTTGTTTATGTTTGTACAGCCTAACTATCTCTCTGAAGTTCTTAGGATAAGTAACCTTCTGGTTTTATTTTTATTTAGAATATTTAAATGTGTATAATAAGGCATTGTAGATGATATGTAATTTTAAGTATAAAATGTATGCATTTATGTGTTTCTTGCATATATGTCTGTGTATCACATTGTGACTGATTCCTGCATAGGCCACAAGAAGGTGTTGCATCCCTGGAATTGGAAGTAAAGAGATCACTGGGAGCCACCATGTAGGTGTGAGGAATCAAACTCGGGTACTCTGGAGAGTGACACATGCTCTTCATCACTGAGTTATCTTTAAAGCCACCATAAACTAATATTTTATATATAACTTACAAGGCTGAAGACTATTTTATATAATATTTTTTATTTGACTTATGTTGACTGTAACTTGTCACCTTAAGTCAAGTGTAAAAATTTTCATTTGTGGTGTCATATTGGTCCTCAAGAAGGTTTGGATTTGAGATCATTCAGGGTTTTCATAATATGAATCCTTGGGTTATATTTATTTGTATATTTGCATAACATATGTATATATATATACACACACATATATATATATATACATAAATATGCTGAAACTAGGTGCCAATTTGAATGAGAAATGTCCCGCACAGGCTCAGATACTTGAACACTTGTCCTCAATTGGTAGAAGTTTCCAGAGGTTGTGGAATCTCTAGGAGGTGGAGACTTGCTGAAGGAAGTAATTTACTGGAGTTGGGTATGAGGGATTATAGTTTGCCCAAATTCTTGCTCTGCTTTCTGTGTGCAAATCAATGTTATCAGCTGGCTTCCTACTAACATTTCATGCCTTCTGTGCCATCTATAGACCCTTTCCTTATGGAACTGTAAACCAAAATAAACCCTTTCTTTCCTTAGGCCACATTTTGTCATGGTATTTTTATTACAGCAACAGAAAAGTAAGTAATACTTTTAGATGCTTCTCATTTTTTTCTTTAATGAAAATTTGATTAGAGTAGGTAGTACTCAGAATATTTCATCCATTGCCATGCTTCAGAAGACACACCAAAGAAAATGCAAAATGAAAATGGATTCTAGACCTAAAGAAGATGGTTCATATGTTCACTGCAGTTCATTTCCCAAGTGAAGCTTAAAATGCTCATACAATTAGACAGATACAATTACCATTGGGACTTAAAATCAATTCCTAATCATAATTCTGCCAAAGCATTGGTGAATCCCCAAGAAATCTGATAAAAGTCATCACATTAGCAGATATTTTAGACAGCTTGAAACCATGACTCTGTTCTTTTCACTCTTTCTCCTTGGCTTCAACTTACCCATCTGGTCTCAGATTTGCTGGCAACCACAATCTCCCTAGGCAGAGATTGTCAACACAGGGTAGGTCAACAATCATGTTTGAAAAGGGTAGAGCTTCATTATCAACAAGCAGAGGCTATGCCCTAGTTCTTCAACTTCATCAGCCAGAGGAATCTTCATCCTTTTCCTCCTAGGAGGAGATGGGGAGAGGTGAAGGCAAATGGGGCACTATTCTAAACAAATAGATAACAGCAGCAGCAATAACTACAGCAAAAACAATCTTTACAGATTTTCTACTACACATCGTTATTGGGAATAAAATCACCTTCCCTAATAGAAAATGAATTGAAGTGCTGTACCTATACCAGACTCAGAAATTCACAGTTGTGCCTCTCATCGGAAAGCTGTTTGTAGAATGATTGACAGTAAGTTTCCCAAGGCTACACAGGCAGGGTTTGAAGGCTATCCATCTCTTATACTTTCCCCCGTAGAGTAGAATATGCACCAGAGCCTCATTTTCTTCATCGCTAGTGCTTAGAGTTGCTGGCGGTCAGATAGTCATGTGTTAAACATAAAAATGCTTATGTTTAATGGTAAGCCATCAGTCAATATATATGTGGTGGTATTAATGACAAAAGAGCATCCTGAAAACCTAAGTCTTCTGCTAAACTAGGCTCCGTCAATACATTTTTAGTTCTGATTTTGTGAAGAAGCTTGATGTTATTTTATTTAATAATTTTTAAGTGCTGGATGCTAGGTTTTGATGTCTATACCCTTAGTAAGTGAATTCAGTGAATTTCTCATTCAGTATACCCTGTTACTATGGAGAACTGGATTCAAACCAGTATCTTCTAACTTGGTCTAGTTGACAGTACCCAGTCATGTTTAGTCATTATGATATGACATCTCAGTTACAGAATCAATCCTGTAGAAAGAAAAAGAATATTATGAATAGTTAAAAATTTTTGCAACTTAGGAACACATTTCTTGAATAGAAAGCACTACCTCAAAATATTTGTTCTCGTCAGGATATGTATGAAATCCTGTCTGAAATTTTTTATTGCTTCCAGGGATGCAAAAAAAAAAAAAGAAAGAAAGAAAAGAAAAGAAACCCCCAAAACCCTAACATTATCTTTACCCCAGAGAACCTTTTAAAATAGTAGGTTAACGGGGTTATAATAAACACTATAACCTTGCTACAAAGTCGATCATAAAGAATACATCTCTTGGCAAGATTTTCATAATTATGTAAAGTACATGTATTCAAGGGAATTCTTAAATCACCTAAGACATTACTTGCACTATCTGAGAAATTTTTCCCTTTATGATTTAAATCTTTAGGGTTGCGAGTTGTTGTTACTATTTCTGCCTTCACTATTTCTGCTTCATAGACTACTTTTATAGAGATGACCCTCTACAATAGCTGTTAAAATGCATTTAATACAAAATATTTTATTTAGGACACCAGTTTAGAACAAAGGAAACATCTAAAAAATGTAAAACAGTAAATCAGCTGAAATCTGGGTTAATACAGTTTAAATTGACTTATCAAACTAGGAAGGAAGTGAGTACAACAAATAAAATGATTCCTCTGAGATAAAATGAAACAATGATATCTGAGATAATCATTCAACAAATGAAAATTATGAGAGTTTGGGGAATTAACTATGACTGTTTTTCTTCTACGGTCTTAGTTTGAAGCCATCTCAGTTTGGTGTTTGGTGAAGGAAGTGCATTTATCATGAAACTGTTGATAGGCTGAACAATGGAGAAATGGCCTGGTGATGTCAGTCACTCCCATTGGGAATGAGACTGCTTCATGGAAGTCAAAGTGAAAATATGGGATTTTTGGAAGAGAAGAGCCAAAAGGGAAAACCAACAGCGTTGTTCCTCGGGTTTTTTGAGGTGAAGGGGCTTTGATAAAACTGGGGACAACCTGTAACCTCTACATTTGAAGGGAATTCAGGTGAAAGCAGGCAATTCTCAGTATCCTGGGAGAGCTCTCAGAGGAGCCTTTCATTTATACTCTCATGACTCATGCTTCCCGAGTGGTGATTACACAGAGATATATATTGCAGCATTCATTTTCATCATAGCTATCAGTGGGAAGCTGACATATGGAGCAGTTTTTGATAGATCATCACGCACACCTCTGTGCTGCAGAAGAATCATAAGTCGTATCTGGAAAACTCGTTTTTAAATGACAGATGAAATATCTCTTCGGTTGGATGACTAATGGTCTCTTAAGTATTCTTGTAGCTATAATGACTCTGTACATGAGGATCATTAGATAGATGTTTGCGGGATATTTATTATGACTATTTGTATTGCTTCATTGATTTGTTTGTGGTAATTCATGAAAACTACCATAGCACCAACCTAAACTCAATTAATAGTTTTAAAAACTAGTTCAAGGATTATGTTTATATTAAAAGTAAAATTTGACATTAAAATGTATTTTACTATACATATAAAGCATAAAACTTACCATTTTGATAATTTGAAACTGTACAGTTACACTGGTGTTAATTACATTCACAAGGATATGTAGTGTGTTAAGCAATGTCCCTCCATCACATCTCTCCTAAGAACCTGCTTACTAGGTCTAGCTTACTACACTTGGGTTGTCTTTTTCAATGGTCATTTCTGTAGTATATAAGAAAACTACTTCTGATGCTTTTATCTCATTTTCTTATGATGAGCAATAACACACTATGATTTGCCTGAGAAAGCAACCAAGAGGTATGGCTATTTATAATGAAGTCATTTAAAGGATTAAGAAAGTGAGGATCTGAGCAATAAGTGGTCAGATTAAATTAATTGCTACCAGACTTGCAATGACTGATCTCAGTTCATAATACCCCAAGCCACAGCTCCCTCTGCTTCACTATCCGATTCCAACTTGTTTCCTTTTAGACACCCTCAGCATTTTGTTCTTATTGCTTTGAACATGTGCAAATCATATATTTATTTCCTCTTAGACTTTTGGTCTACTGTCAGGATTTAGAACTACCAAGTGACTAGTGGAGATAATCACATGCTGCTCATTTAGGGAAACTTTACCTAAGGAAGAGACTGGCATACTCTTCACTCATTCTTCTTTAGAAACTCTCATATAGAATCCAAGCTTAAATACTTTGAATCATCTCAACTGGTGCAACAGTATAACTTTTAAAACATATTTTAAAAAGACATTGACAGACATTTAACATAACTTAAAGTCCTGTCTACTTCAACTAAAGCAAAATTATCTGCAGACAGAAATGTTTTATAATTCTGACATAAAGAAAAATAAATGTAATACACATTCATTTATATGGCTGAGCCATTTGCTTTGAACTTTTCAGAGAAAGATAAATCTGGTTGGTTTGGGAAATCTCATAAGTCATTTCTTACTTAAAAATGACATCAAGCTAGCACCTTCTGGAAACACCTCAACATTCCCCTTTAATTATTATAATTCTGAAATGTGCCAAACATAAAAAGCGAAGGAAAACAAACTTAAACTAGTGTTGACAAAATCTATTGCCAACACTTTTCAGGGTAATTGTGAATTATAAGGTTAATAGAATGGATTTTCAAATGTAATTGATGAACCCATTTGAAATAGGCCCAATGAAAAGACAATCATGTTGCCTAGTATCTCAGTGCATGCATCCTGTCATTCAACTCAGTTAGTATAATGCCCCCTGAATTAATGTCTCTGTAGCTACATTCAACTATTCAACTCTGTCCAACTCCTTAAAAACAGGTAGGTATGAATGGTAAATATGAGTTTACTGCTTGGGCCTTATGGTACAGAAAACAAGTGTCACTGGTAATAATAAACTGCCTCATAGGAATAAAAAGAAAGGGAAGAAAAGGTGATGGGCCTGTAGTTCTACATTTTAGACATTCTATTGCTCAGAAGGTAAAAGGGCAATGGAGCTCTAAGTTTCTCCAAATCACCAATAATTAGACATATCTGTCTTCTAATAGGATTTAGGAAGAGTCTTATCTATGAAGGAGAACTTATAGAAATTAAGTTGTAAGCTAAGACAGAAGAGGGTAAAGTAAGATTTAAAAAAAACCTCAATACCCTAAATTTTGTCACTTGCTAATTGATACAGTGAGGCTAGAATAAACTTTGGAGAGAATAACTTGGGGATGAGGAGATTAGCTCTGTGTACTTCTCCCAAATGGCTGAAGAGAGAGGAAAGGACAAAGAAAACATCACTGTGGCAAACAAAGTGAAAATCTGGGGATGAAATATGAGGTAGAGTTGATGAAAAGACATTATAGGAATACACAAAATTCTTAATTAAAAAAAGAAACAAAAACATTTTTTAAGATCCACTCTAAAGGGAAAAATGGAGTGATTAAAAATAGTAACAATAAAAAAATCTTAACTGAGTAAAGGTTTGGGGAATGAAAATGACTCTTAGTTATAGATTTTGACAAGTCTTACTTTGGGGTAAAATAAAAGTAAAAAAAAACATCAAAATGACATTATATAAAAGCTTTAAAAACTATCTCAATAAAGGAAAATTGCTGTGATAAGTGGAATGATGTACATAGAAAGGAAGAAATTTTGTCTGATATTAAACATTTTCTCAATAGCACTAACAGCTACAGAAACATAAATAATGAAAATATGTAGGGTTGGTGAAGATCTTTTCCCAATTTGTAGGTTGCTGTTTGTTCTAATGACAGTGTTTTTGCCTTACAGAAGCTTTTCAGTTTCATGAGGTCCCATTTATTGATTGTTGGTTTTAGAGCCTGAGCTGTTGGTGTTCTGTTCAGGAAGTTGTCACCCATGCCAATGAGTTCAAGAGTTTTCCCCACTTTCTCTTCTAAAAGATTTAGTGTGTCAGGCCTTATGTTAAGGTCTTTGATCCACTTGGACTTAAGTTTTGTGCAAGGTGATAAACATAGGTCTAATTTTATTCTTTTACATGTCGAAATCCAGTTAGACCAGAACCATTTGTTGAAGATGCTTTCCTTTTTCCATTGTACAGTTTTGGCTTCTTTGTCAAAAATTAAGTGAGTATAGGTGTGTGGCTTCATTTCTGGGTCTTCAATTCGATTCCATTGATCAACTGGTCATTTTCTATGCCAGTACCATGCTGTTTTATTACTAGTGCTCTGTAGTACAGCTTGAAATCTGGGATGGTGATGCCTCCAGATGTTAATTTTTTTAATTGTACAGGATTGATTTAGCTATTCTGAGTTTTTTGTTATTCCATATGAAGTTGGGAATTGTTTTTTCCCTGGTCTATAAAGAATTGTGGTGGTATTTTGATAGGAATTGCATTGAATCTGTATATTGCTTTTGGCAGGATGGCCATTTTTATTATGTTGATCCTACCTATCCATGAGCATGGGAGATATTCCATCTTCTGATGTCCTCTGGGCTAATATCCAAAAGTTACAAAGAACTCAAGAAATTAAATGCCAAGAAACCAAATAATCCAATCAAAAATGGGGAACAGAGCTAAACAAAGGATTTACAAAGGAAGAATCCCTAAAGACTGAGAGACACTTAAAGATATGCTCAGCATCCTTAATCATCAGAGAAATGCAACTCAAGATGACTCTGACATTCCATCTCACACCTGTCTGTAGAGAGCTGCGACATGCCGCGCCCTAAAGATGGCGCCGGTTTCCGCCTTCTACCAGCCTGATGGTGAGCGCTCTCGGTGGTAAACAAGTCCATATTTGGTTAAGACCACTGATCTGGCTTGCTTCCACGTACGTGGGCCTGTAAGATAGCACCACGTGGCTTTACTTGATTGGCTGTTCATATAGTATTTAGCCTGTGGGTTGGGTCTGCCCGATTATTCGAAAGACTGTTTTCAAGGGACCTGAATAAACTGCTTGAGAAGAGCTTTTGTGAGTTGCGTCGTTCTTGCTGGTCGAGGTCGACGCGACAGGTGGTGGCCCGTATGGGGAACCAGAAAAGACTCAGAACTCCTGCAGTCAGGAGCAGTGCACTGGTAAGTTCCCGGGATAAATTGGGACAATAAAGTTTCGCGGAAATTGTGAACTAAAGGTAAAGTTTCCCTGGAAACTGCGAACCGAAAGTAAATTTTTAATCATGGGATCGTCTCAGTCACATCCAATTTTTCTGGCTCTTCAGGAGCTACTTTTAGCTAGGAAATTGAAACTTAAGAAGTCAACCCTAGAGAGATTTTTGAATGAATGCGACTCCGTGGCTCCGTGGTTTGCAGTGTCCGGGAATCTTATGGTATCCTGCTGGGACAAATTAGGCAGGGACTTGAATTTTGCTTGGAAGCAAGGTACTCTGAAGCATGGAGTAAGACCAGTTTGGAAGATGGTGAGGAGTTGTTTAGAAGATCAGAGATGCTGTAAAGCAGTCAAAGAGGGAGAATCAGCCTTGGAACTGCTGCAAGGGGAAAGATCTGAGGAGGCAGACAGTGAAAAGGGAAGCAAAAAGAAGGTCCCTCTCTATCCCGATCTTAGAGATTTTAGAGATTTTGAGGACTCAGAGGGCACGGATTCTGAAGGGGAGCGACACACTCTAATAGAGGAGTTGGAGAGGACTGTTATTAGAAAAAAGAAAAAGAAAAGGGTAAAAGAGAAAGACACAGCGGCAGTCAGTGTTAGTGAAGCCGTTGCCGCGGCGCCTTCAGCCACGTTGGCAGCGGTCGGTGTAAGTGAAGCCGTTGCTGCTGCGCCTTCAACTCCCCCTCCATACCCAGAAGCCATTCAGATAGATCAGCTTGTTCAGTCCCTGAAAGTAGGGAGATCTTTCTGCCCGGGGATGTAGACACAAGTAAGAACAGAATTACAGTTTTCCTATCCGGTATACCAAGACCCACAAGGGAACAGGTACGGGGAACCACCTGATTTTAAAGTAATTAAATCCCTTGCAGAGTCGGTTCGTACCTATGTCCTGGTGATAATAGCAGTGATGATGTCAGGAATGACCGAGCCGAGATGGGGGATCCTGTCGATATTCCCAAAGCTGATGCTGGTCAGACATGATGCAACTGTGTTTCCACGCTTATTTAGCAGTAATAAAAGCTTAGGCTTACCCTACCTTCCCTTTGATGATCAGAAAAGCCCTATAGAGGGTAATAGAAATGTCAGCTTAAAGGGTAGTCTGTGCTTTTTAATGAGCTTCAATAGGTCAGATGATACAAAATGCATTAAATTGTCTCAGCAGTCAGCAGATTTTTTACCACAACTGAGGTTTGGGGGTAGGGGTGGTGGTTTGTTTTCGAGAAATGGTTCTCGTCTTGTGGGGTGGTGGCCCACACGAGTCTCTGACCAGGACCCCCACAGACAGCCACGCTGGGCACATTTTTGTAGAGGATCCGCAGGAGAGGAAGGACCTTTTCCCTGGACTGGATGTCAGGGGCGCAGAGCAGTTTGGGTTCAAAAAGATTATTTTTCCTTTAGCCCCATGATTAGTAATATAGTGAATAAGTCTTGTACAGGAATGCTTGATATATCTACTAGGGATCCTCAGCAGACTGCCACCAATCCTTTTGATTCATGGCTTTTGTGTGGAGCAAATGGTAGCTGTATGGATTTGGGACCTATACTTATGCCAATGTAGCACAGGCATTGGATACTCAGACCTCTATGAATTCTCATCTCAAAGGAGGCCTTATAATAGTTAATCAATGCATTGATTTAATATAAGAACAGATTGATTCTCTTTGGCAACTAGCACAGTTGGGGTGTGAGTGGAAAATACAGGGTTTGTGTGTTACTTCGGTGCGGTATCAAAATTTAACAAAGGCTGCTAATCTGTCTAAGCAATTGTCAGAGCTCCCCTCACAGGATTTGTCAGCTGATTTTGAAAATAAGATGAGAGAGCTGAGAGCAACAATTGTCCACATCAACTCCACTCGGGTGGATCTGAGTCTGGCTAATGGTTTGACTTCCTGGATAGAGGCGGCTATGGATCATCTTAAGGAGTGGGCAGGAGTAGGCTCTTTGGCGATACTGATGATACTAGCCTCCCTGGTTTGCCTATGGTGCATCTACAGTATGAGAGACACACAGAAGCATAATGCAGCCATGATTATACAGGCCCTTGTCGCCATTGAGGCGGGCCAGTCCCCTCAGGCATGGCTCGCTGCCATGAAGCCTTAAATCTTCACTGAGCATAGTCCCTGCCCACTGAGGTATTCGTTCCATGGATATTAGGGTCTGGCAAGTCAGTGACGGAGTGGACGGATGAGTCTCAGCCACCTAAGACAGGGCAGCCCCGAGTGGGGAGGCTGACCCAGAGATGGGTAAGAGTTTGAGCACCGCCCTCCTACAGGCTCAGGCCCACCGTGAGATCCCCAGATATGGGGATTAAGAAGCCTTTCCAGGGACTTCTACCAACACTTTCAAAAACAAAAAAGGGGGAACTGTAGAGAGCTGCGACGTGCCGCGCCCTAAAGATGGCGCCGGTTTCTGCCTTCCACCAGCCCGATGGTGGGCACTCTTGGTGGTAAACAAGTCCATATTTGGTTAAGACCTCTGATCTGGCTTGCTTCCACGTACGTGGGCCTGTAAGATAGCACTACGTGGCTTTACTTGATTGGCTGTTCATATAGTATTTAGCCTGTGGGTTGGGTCTGCCCGATTATTTGAAAGACTGTTTTCAAGGGACCTGAATAAACTGCTTGAGAAGAGCTTTTGCGAGTTGCGTCATTCTTGCTGGTCGAGGTTGACGCGACACCTGTCAGAATGGCAAAGGTCAAAAACTCAAATGACTGCAAATTGCATGATTTCCTTATTTTTGGTAGCTAAGTAGTATGCCATTGTGTAAATGTACCACAATTTTTTATCCACTCATCTGTTGAGGGACATCTGGGTTGTTTCCAGTTTCTAGCTATTACAAGTAAGGCTGCTATGGACATAGATGAGGAAATGTCCTTGTGGTTGGTGAGGAATGAATTGGATGTATACCCAGAAGTGGTATGGTTGGGTCTTGAGGTTGAGCTATTTCAAGTTTTCTAAGATATCACCAGACTGATTTCCATAGTGGTTGTACAAGTTTGTACTCCCACCAGCAGTGGAGTAGTGTTCCCCTTTCTCCACAACCTTGCTAGCATGTGCTGTCATTTGAGTTTTTGATCTTAGCCATTCTGACAGGTGTGAGATGGAATCTGAGAGTCATATTGAGTTGCATTTCTCTGATGATTAAGGGTGGTGAGCACATGCAATTTGCAGCCAAATGGATGGAACTAGAGAAGCTCATCCTGAGTGAGCTAACCCAGACTCAGAAGGATGCACATGGCGTCTATTCACTTATAATCAGATTTTAGCCATATAGTACAGGATAACTATGCTATAGCCAATGCACCAAGGGAACAGGAACACAGACTTTGTTACCTGTCAATGAGACACTTTGCCCTAGTGGTGCTGCCTTGTAGGGCCCCAGTGTATGAGGATGCTCTTGGCCCTTATATGACTGCTGAACTGGGGTTGGGGACTGTAATGTAGGGACACTTCACTCTGGAGGAGTGGGATGGAAGGGATAGGAGGTAGAGTGTAGGAGGGTGGACTGGGAGGGGTGGAAAGAGGGTACTGTGATGGAGATGTAACCTGAAGTAATAAACACACACACACACACACACACACACACACACAAAACAATGAACATATAAAACTGTGTGCCTTAGAACAAAAAAAAAGTTCTCCCCAAACCAAAATAAGATATTTGATTTATCATACAAGGAGTGTTGTTGTTGTTTTCTCAGTAATATTAGGCTGTGAATACATATCACATTAGTAATAAGATTTTGACTTGAAATTGCAGTTTAGGTGACTGACAAAGAACCAGATCATAAAAAAATAAGTCAAGGAATTAAAAACCAAACCAAATCAAATGAACATTAAATCAGCTGAAATTTGTGTTTAGTGCTATCAACAAATTTTTATTGTTGAAAACTTTTTAATATCAATTGCAATTTAATAAAATTTTGGTCTTAAAACTTTGGGTCATTTAACAAAGGTTGAAAGATAGTGTGTTGTGGAGGAACAGTAGAACTATGAGGAAGAATGCCAAGAAACCTTTCCATATCTTGCTTTTATCATGTCATATCATAGCTTTATCCTGATTTTATCATTCAGGAAATGTATATTAAATACTGTTTCTGTAAAGCAAAAGTAATAAGAAACAAAGAAATTAAAAAGAAAAAACATATATACCCACAAAAACATATATAAAAATATGTGTGTGTTTATATATAGTAGGACAAATAGAAAATTGTCACAACTTTTTTGTAGAAGGACATAAGTTCACCGGTGGAAAAAGAAACATGTAAAATGCTGTAGTGGGTGTTTTAATGGTGAGACTATTGTCTCTTTTACATTAACCTTCAGTGCTTTCTAAATTTATTGAAGAGAATTCATTACAGTTATAATCACAATATCAACAAGCATGTTGAACCTGTGTTTGAAGTGGGCACAAAGGGGAGTATTATGGGAAGAGGACATCAGTTGGGTATAGCTTGAGCTGTGAGGGACCTGCCCCAGAGATGGCCTGTCTGGATTAGAGAAAGCTGGGAAAGGCAGGGGCTGGCTCCAGCACAGCCCACAGGGCTACAGATAGTTCATAAGTCCTGGCTGAGAGGTCACATTGAAGATTTGGTTTTGATACTCAAAAATGCCTTATGAAGAGTCCAATAAAATGCAAATGATATTTTTGCTTTGTAAGGGACTTTCTGATGGGGACAGTGATGCACACACCTGTGATCCAGCAGTTAGGAGGTCGGGAAGGTGGAGCATGAGTTCTGGGTTCCATACAAGCCTAAGTTTATCCATAGAGAGGCCATGTATTAGAAACAAATGAGCAAACAAATAAACAAAGATTGCCATTCCAGTTTTGTACTTTCTTCAGGAATACTAGGCTCATTCTAGTGACAGTGCTGGGCATCTCTGTCTCAACCATGTAGCTATGACTGATGTAACTTTGAAGTCAGACAGTGGAGTATTAGATAAATGGGAACAGCTCCAGAAAACAAGTGGGCTTCATGAACGTGTGAGTGTCTGATCATGCTTGTAGTAAAGTGAGTGGGAAGACAGATGAGATCAAATATTTAAAGGATAAAACATTTATTGTATATAAAATATTAGACAGTTTATACCATCCTTTTCTATAGAACTTTTAATTCTCCTAACCACTATTATTTCTTGTCATTTCCATGCTATTATTCCCTTCTTTGCTCCTTATCACTGAAAAATGGGGCTGTCTGTGTTAGAGTTCTGTAGAATCCATGCACACAGCCTGATCATTTGGAAAACTTTGATTTTTAGCAAAAACCTATTATGTAAGTAAATAAGAAAATGGGATGGCCTAGATAAGCAGGATGAAATGAAATAATTAAGATGATTCACAGCTCTTACATCTTTCAAATACCTTAGTTTCACTCTAGTATATTTAAGATTTTGGTGTACTTTCAGAGGTATAGCATTAATGAGATGACAAGGAATCACTTTCTGTATCTTACTCTTTGGGGTTTCCTTTCCTCATCTCTGGTCTTTCAAACATCTTGCTTTCACTCCAATATATTTAAGATTCTGGGGTAATTTTAGAGGTATAGCCTTTATGAGATCATAAGGGATCTCTTTCTATATCTAACTCTTTGGGGTTTCCTTTCACCGTCTCTGGTCCCAAAATAGAAAAGTAAATTGCATGTCCGTGGATAAATAGAAGCCAAGTTCCACCGAGTCCCATTTCTAACACTGCCAGCATGGCCATGCCACACCCTGGCACAGTCAGTTATCTCTCCATCAACAAAACCTAGCTCCGGAGGAGAGAGATCTGGAAAACTTTACTTTTCAACCCCGTCATATGTTTTGTTTTAGTTTAATGTGTTTGTCTGGATACTTTGACACCATGGTGACAGGCATCATAGAAATAAATAGAGAGAGACAGAGAAGAACTGAAAAATAAAATGAAAACTTGGGAGACTAGGAATAGTACTTCTATCTGAACATTCTTTCTTTTTTTCAGAACTCAGTGAGGGTGGATTTAAAAGAGACTGTGTGTCAGACATGTTAGTGAATAATTGTTCCAAGAGGGCTATTTTGCTGACACTGGACGATTGGAACTCATTAGTATGCCGAGTGTATTTAATTCTAACAAATAGTACTTGATCTGCTGCCTGATGCATATTCTTCACATCCCAGCTTAACTCAGCATTAAATTCATACTCATCTGCTAGTGTGACATGGTTAAAAAGGAAGGATAAGAGTTAGAAAGACTAGAGTTTGGGTTCTGTCACCATCTCTTATTGCATATGCTATTAACGATCCATAAGGTTCAATTTTTTCATCTCTAATATGTTCTGATTAATGCCAGCTCAAATATTTGTTTCAGATCAAAAATGTCAAACTAAAATTTCTATCATGATGACCAATATGCAGAGGTTTAAAAAATATTTGTCTCATTTCTCACTGTCCTCAAAATGTAAAGCAGTTGGTTTTGTTTAATGAAATAAATGCCCGAGAAGGAGAAATGAGACAGCCAGACTTCGTGCCTGTTGAATTTTACAAATGTTAGAACCACTGATGATCATCACCCTGTCTCCTTCCCCTCTGAGACCCAAACCAAGGCCAACTCCAGTCTCTCTGCTTAAAAACTGAGGATATGTATCTTCTCATTTCATTTCTACCAGTGTAGCCCAGATACAACTGTATGAAAACACCAAAGTAGAGCCAATAGAATATGATAGGTTAGCTTGAAAGAGGGCAGTATTCAAACACTCAGAAATGAAGAGATATATAACACTATCCAATAAAGCAAAAGCAAACAGAATTCCCTGGAGAAAATTCAGTAAGTGTTCCAGCTGTCATTTCAGGCTGGGATTACCTTCATGTTAAATATGGTATCTAGACTATATGTATTATTTGCTTTATGGTTACAGAATTAACAATAAAACATTAATTCTTTTCTCATTACTCTGTCTCTAAGTAGCATTTAGCATTGAATCTCTGCAGATTGGTAAGTAATAGATTTCTTTCTTCTTTATTATTTGGACACTGATGCCCACACTGGCCATGTCAGTGAGATAAGCCTTGGAGGATTTCATAATAAAAGGCTAGAAGCCCTTGGTAGTCCAGTGTGCTTGCTGTCTCCCTCCTCCACCTCTCTGATACAATTTTTCCAGTGATGCAAGGAATATGTTTTCTTCTGACCTTATCACAAAAAACTTAAATTTGAATTAATATACTATATTTCTTGGGAAAGAATGATAATGAGAAATTGTAATTAGTTATTTTCTGAGTTCTTATAAATACTATACTTATTCTGAGGCTACTATAAATCAATTTGAAATTCAGCAGTGCACACACATAATTTTCATTGTTCTGTCTTTTGTACTAGCATCTCTGGAGCATCATATATCACTGTATATCCTAATATTTTGTTGAGATGGCAAACAAATTTTAATTTTGTTTTAATTTTGCACATAAACCTAAATCCTCGGATATCATTTCCTCTTATTCCTCATCAAAACAAAGTTTTCAGAGTAATTGGTAGGAACAACATGCAGGATAATGGAATGTTGGAAAAGTTTGTTTTGTAAGCTTGGTCTGGTGCCGTTAGCCCCAGGGTAGATGTTGTCTATTCCAGAATGAGAAGGCAAGCAGCCATACAGATTCCTGGTACTGTCCAAAACCAGACTGAATGCATAATGACAACAGTTTGCATCTTTGGATGAACTTAAGCTGCTTTCTAAACATTTGGAAAATTCCCTGAGTTGAGAAAGAAGAATCCAGTTTGAGAGAACTCCATCAATCAGTTGCTCAACCTATATGTGGTGAGTGCCTACACTGTGATTTGTGTATAGCACTCAGGGGTGTGGAGGCTATCAAACAACAACAGAAAATAGTTAAGTCTCTCCTTAAAGCAACTTACAAAACTAATTGAGAAAGCAGAGCAAACCTCCATAAAAACAAATAGAGAATAATCAGATGCTAATGGATGGCTGCTGACTTTGAGTGTAATAGGGAATTCGTAGGAGAGAATGAATGTGTGTAGAAAGAATTGGGACGGGTTTCTTAGAAGAGATTTAAGCTGTAGTTTTAAGAAGAAATATGGAAGAGGAGGTGAATCACAGGCCAAGAAAACAATCTGCACAGCTCTTGGGCTGTTAACCACATAGGCAGAAGGACTTATGTCATTAACACTAGGACATAGGAGAAATTAAGATGGAAGCGTCAGATGGAGCCAGGCTTTTTGGATTAGATGTTGCAAGAGAGAGAAAATTACTGAAAATTTGAGTAGAGGAATAAACTATTATAAGCTGGACTTGAAAAGCAATCTACTATCTCTGGAGATAATGAAGACAGCTTGATGTTGATCATTTTGAATACTTCTTAAAACAACAAAGAAATGTCTACTTCTCTAAAAGTAAGAGGACTACAATGAAGGGATAAAGATTTATATATTCCTACTTAGCTACCAAGGACCTGGTTTCCATGGGGAGGGGGGTGAGAAGACATCAGTGGCATTACTATTGCATTGAAAAATAGTATGGGTTTAGTTTTGATGCCTGGCTCTGAACTTCATATGTGTTTGATGCTGGGTATTTAAGGTATCCTTGCCTAGCTAGTTGTAGTTTATAGGATCATCACAGAATCATTAATGATGTTTCCCTTGTATAATATCTTTCATCTGGTATCATCAGAACTTACAAATAGGATAGGCTATTACTTCATGATTACATTATGGTTCCTGACAATGGGGATTTGAAATGTAATTATTATTTGTCACTTGAACTTAAGTTAATCCAAAATGAGAGGATTTATACCAATGAAGCTGATCAATCAATCACTTGAACTACAAAATACAAAACCAAGGTTAGAGTTGGAAGAAACAAAAAGATTCAAATGTGAGAGAGTCTCTTGCTTACTTGGAGCCTTGGGTTCTACAGCTTCAAGAACAAGAGATGGAAAGAAGAGGCTGAGATGAGATAACAATTCAAGGTAACCCCTTGATTGTCAATGAAGGGGAACATAGTTAAACTCTGTTAGAATTCTGACCTACAGAATACATGCTTTTTATCTCATTATTATTAACATGTATTAAGTATACAACATACTCAGTCATAGGTTACATTATGTTTTTATTTTCACATATGTATATAACATGTTTGATAATACTGCTGTCACCCTCTTTTCACTTTCATTTCTGCTGACCCCTTCTTTCCAATTTTTCTCCCTTCTATTTTTCATTTTGTGACACAATGAGTTTAATTAGGATTGCTTCCAGAAACAAGGTGAGGAGTTATTTGCAAGAACATGGGAAACATATTTATGACTACACCACTGATAAAATGTCTCCTCCACCCCCAGCTGTTGGGGAGGTGTTAAGCATTCTAAATGTTAATTAATTGGTCCTGTTTGCTGTCTGTAACTTATATTAACTCTGATTGGTTAAATAACATGCTCTGGCTGGAGATTGGGCAAAGACAGAGAAAGATGGGACTTCCTGAGATTAGAACAGGAAGCCTGTGCTTTAGACAGAGGATTAAAGCTTTCCAGCCAGCAGCAGGGAGAAGAAGGCATTCCAGCTAGGAGCAGGAAGAAGAAGGCCCACACCATGGGTTAGAAAAAAAAAAACCTCATTCCATGTGTCCTGGAACATCAGCATATCGTGGAGAATGGCAGTCCAAGGGGACATATTACATATGGGGTCATATTTGGGTAGTAGAATTAAGAGCTAGCTTACATGGGCCAAGATTCTTCAACTCAGGCCTAGGCTTGATAAAATCCACATAGTGTCTGTGTATTCATTTATAATGGATGGTTAAGGATTAGCAGCCGAATCAATTAAATATAACATAAATACTAGTAAACAATTTAACTAATTCTTTCTACAAAAGAAACCCAGTGTAATTTAATTAATATTTTTTACACCCAGTATCTATTAATTATGCAGAAATCATCAAGGAGGGATGGGGCTTCATAATGCTCTATCCAATTCCTTGATGAAATTTAGAACCATGTGCAAGTCTTTGCAGGTAATCACACCTACTGTTCATTCATAGATACAGTGGTCATGCCATTCTCAGAAGAGAGTGTTTTACAAGCACTCCATCCCTTCTCAGGCTCTTACATTCTTTCATGTTGTTGCCTTATCCTTGGGAGAATATATCATATAGATGTCTCATTTAGTGTTGAACAGTCACCATGTCTAGCAGGCAGGTGAGTAAGACTATTGATATGTTTATCAGAATAGATAGTGCTTTTAGCCACTGGTTACACTATAAATTGTTACACAGCAAAGCTACACCAATATGCGATTGAACATAGATAATGAAAATATATCAGTTATCTGGAGGCAATTAAATATGAATATCATATAGAAGGAATGTGTTAATGTTCTACTTGGCATGTAGTAAATGTACAATAGCCACACCAGACTTATATAAGAGCTTTGGGCTAGATGAAGACTTTTATCCTAAGAATACTATCTTTTTTTTTCATAATCAATATTGTTTACTTTTTAAACTTCTTATTGATTCTTTTTTTTACATATTTATTTATTACTTCAGGATACATCTCCATCACAGTGTCCTCTTTCCACCCCTCCCAGTCCCGCCCTCCCACCCTCTATCCCCTATCCCTTCCATCCCACTCCTCTGGAGTGGAGTGTCCCTACATAACAGTCCCCTGCCCCAGTTCAGCAGTCATATGAGGGCCAAGAGCCTCCTCATACACTGGGGGCCTACAAGGCAGAACTACTAGGGCAAAGTGTCTCATTGACAGGAAAAAAAGTCTATGTTCGTGTTCCCTTTGGTACATTGGTTGTAGTATAGTTATCCTGTACCATATGGCTAAAATCTGATTATAGGTGAATTGATGCCATGCGCATCCTTCTGAGTCTGGGTTAACTCATTCAGGATGAGCTTCTCTAGTTCCATCTATTTGGCTGCAAATTGCATGATTTTGCTGTTTCTGATGGCTGAGTAGTAATCCATTGTGTAGATATTCCACAATTTTTAAATCCATTCCTCAGTTGAGGGACATCTGGGTTGTTTCCAGTTTCTAGCAATTACAAATAAGGCTGCTATGAACATAGATGACGAAACTTTCTTGTGATTTGGTGAGTAATCTTTGGATGTATACCCAGAAGTGGTATGGTAGAAATTGAAGAGGCCATCAGAAGATGGAAAGATCTCCCATGTTCATGGACAGGTAAGATCAATATAATAAAAATGGCCATCCTGCCAAGAGCAATATACAAATTCAATGCAACTCCTATCAAAATACCAACACCATTCTTTATAGACCTGGAAAAAGCAATTCTCAACTTCATATGGAAAAATAAAAAACCCAGAATAGTTAAATCAATACTGTACAATAAAAAAAAAATCTGGATTTATCACCATCCCAGATTTCAAGCTGTACTACAGAGCAATAGTAATAAAAACAGCATGGAACTGGTATAAAAACAGACCAGTGAATCAATGGAATCGAATTGAAGACCCAGAAATGAACCCACACTTAATTTTTGGCAAAGAAGCCAAAACTGTACAATGGAAAAAGGACATCATCTTCAACAAATGGTGCTGGTCCAACTTGATGTTGGCATCTAAAAGAATGAAATTAGACCCATATCACCTTGTACAAAGTTTAAGTCCAAGTGGATCAAAGACCTTAACATAAGGCCGGTCACACTAAATCTACTAGAAGATAAAGTGGGAGAAACCCTCGAACTAATTGGCACAGGCGACAACTTCCTGAACAGAACACCAACAGCTCAGGACTTGAGATCAACAATCAATTAATGGGACCTCATGAAACTGAAAAGCTTCTGTAAGGCAAAGGACACTGTCATTAGAACAAAACGGCAGCCTAGAGACTGGGAGAAAATCTTCACCAAGCCCTCATCTGACAGAGGGCTAATATCCATAATTTACAAAGAACTCAAGAAATTAAATGCCAAGAAACCAAATAATCCAATCAAAAAAATGGGGAACAGAGCTAAACAGAGAATTCACAAAGGAGGAATTTCTAATGGCTGAGAGACACTTGAAGAAATGCTCAGCATCCTCAATCATCAGAGAAATGCAACTCAAGACGATTCTGAGATTCCATCTCACACCTGTCAGAATGGCTAAGATCAAAAGCTCAAATGATAGCACATGCTGGTGAGGTTGTGCAGAAAGGGGAACCCTCCTCCATTGCTGGAGGGAGTGCAAGTTTGTACAACCACTATGGAAATCAGTCTGGCGATATCTTAGAAAACTTGGAATAGTTCTACCCCAGAATACTTTCTTACAGGGAGAATTCTACACAGGAAGGTTAGGTATCTATACTTTGGGTTCATTTATTTTTTGTCACTTTGTCATTGACTCTTTCTTTTGCTACTTTGGTGAACTATTGTTCAGACCTTAAAGTTTTCCAGAGGCTTACCAACACTGAATATGGTTTCCCGTAGGAAGATCAGATTCTTATAACCTGGAGAAGCCACATAGTTTTCCATTCCTATTTCTGCTTTTAAATCTTCCCCAACCCTATCAAATGCTCTAGTATCTAAACAACCAATTTACATGCCTATCTAAATCATCCAGATTTTCCCCAGCCTCCTGTCTCATAAATATCACCTCAAACCAGGGGTCGCAACACAGCCAATAAAGGCTTATAGTAGTCCCATGCTCTCTTCTGAATCAAGTTCTTTCTATACATTCTTACAAAAGAAATTTTATTAATTCTAGTAACCTAGTGTCAAATACTAATTCTTTTAATCTCAGGGCTCTCAGTATCTAATTCTTTCTCTGTTGCACTCTAGTCCCTAAAACTTATGGAGACTTGCCAGATATAGCCAACTGACACACCTGAGAAATCTTCTAGACTTCTACCATATTGACTCAGTTGTACAGCCTTTGTTTCAGGGAAAGATGAATATTTATATTGCTCAGTTTCTCCTCTTATATTTCATGCAAAAATTTCTCCCATCCACCCTATGTCCAACAGCCTCATCATCCAGGCTGTGAGAGGTTCTCTCATTTCTTGATTAAAGGCCTTTCTCAACTCAAGCTGCTCAGACACAGAGAATTTCCTGATTAACATAATTTCTTCCACTGGACCATAATTGATGCCTCTATCTGCATGCTGAATCATGGGCTTTTTTCTTCCTCTCTATTAGGATTATCTTTTGACACTTTTACATGTTTCCCTTCTCCCTCACTGTGATTTTTCCCATGGGTATCAAAATCTTGGATCCAAGGAAAGATCTTATTCTTTCTTTTTTTCCTTCCTTCCTTCCTTCCTTCTTTCCTTCCTTCCTTCTTTCTTTCTTTCTTCCCCCCCACCTATTAGAAGAGAAAACTAACACCTCCATCTCATTCTCCCTTCCTTCTACTTTTTCTGCTAAATCAGAGGGTAATGTGGATATCAATATCCATGTTTTTTTTTTCTTCTATATAATTCCTTCTCAGTGTGGAATTCTTTCCTGGTAGAAAGTTCAGCCTTAATTGCATATTTTATCAGCCATAGCAATAAACACTTCTGCTGTCATAGTACTCTTACAGTCTTGATTCTATCTTGTAGCTACTAATTTTCAAAGACTGAAAATAGTTTCTAGTCCATCAGTAATTTTGCATACATTTTCATACTCACGGGGAAGACTCTTCACCAAGGAGTCATGCCACCCATAGGGTGCAGAAGAAGGTGATCGCCTTGTGATTCTCCTTAAGACACCATGGTTTCAAACATTTCAGCTTTGGTTTTAGTAATTAATAGTGGCACAGAGAGCTTGACTCTGCTACTATAGCTAGTAGGCACATTTTCCCATACCACAGAAAGAAAGTTGGCCATGTTGGTATTGCTCCTATATGTGATCCACCCTCAGATAGATGCACATATCTTTTCATCCAGTGGATGCCATGCAGCAGCATCTCTTCAATTGTCTTTTCAGTTCTGTTAGCCCTCACTTAGTGATAATTGTGTGTGTGACTTTTCCTGGTAAAAATTGGCTAAACCTAGATTCATCCTAGATAGGGCGATAATGAAACAAGAAAGGAACTATTCCACTCATGTCTAGCCTAGTAAGTTGGTGAGTTTACTGTGGTTACTTACTCAAGTGTGGGTAACTAGAAGGCAGTTGCATCACCAAAAAGCACACCCGTCATGAGTGGTGACTTAAGAAACTGGATCTCCTGTGAGTTCGAGGCCAGCCTGGTCTACAAAGCGAGTCCAGGACAGCCAGGGCTGTTACACAGAGAAATCCTGTCTTGAAAAACCAAAAAAAAAAAAAAAAAAAGAAACTGGATCTCTAGAGCTCCTTGCCTTGCTTCTTAGTAGCTCTAGCTAGTGTGGTTTCCTCTCTCAATAGTTGTTTACTGCTTATGGAGCCCTGGAGAGGCCTAGTTAGTCTTGCAACTTTCTTAGCTTCCTGAATAGGTTAGGTTGAATTTTCTTGAATCTTCTAACTTTATTACCACCCCAAGTCTTGAGAGCCTATTGACTCCCTCAGGAAGGTAATGTTTCAGTTTGCAGAAAATCTATGCAACAAAAAGCTCCACTTGTTAATCTCTGACTGATGTCCTTATTCAAAACAAAAGAGTGCTAGCTTGATTCCATGAAAATCTCACAACCACTGTCCTACTACATTAGGGATCAGCAGGAATCAGTTCCTAGTACTAGGTATTAATATAAAATGCTAACACACAGAGTTAACAATCTTATGTTCCAAGTGATACCTCTAGGGATAATATCCATATATTGAGAAGTGACGTTGAAAATGATGACTGGCATAATGTAGGCATTGTGTATAGCTATCATTTCTACATGGAGAAAGTGCCTATTTGAAGTAGTTGGTGGAGACTTCTGTCTCCAGTCAGTTTTTTGTCTTTACCCTCCTCCAAGAATAGAGTGGGCAGACAGCAAGGAGTACAAATGAGAGCTATTTTGTCAACTCTGGATTCACAAGCTTTAAAGGGGACAATGCAACCCAAAACAGATTACTACTGTGGGTTTAAATGAAACAAGTCTGAATTTTGAGTAGTAGAAAGCCCTTACAGCTCTGGGAAGTGTTAGGCTCCAGAAAGTACCACTGCTCAAAACATTTGGGGGACTTCCTGGTCCCAGGCAATAGCAGAGATCCTTACAGAGCAAGTCTGCACATCAGCAGTAGCAGGTTCCAAAGACTGGAGCTAGGTCTCTGAAGACTAGGTCTCTGAAGACTAGGTCTCTGAAGACTAGGTCTCTGAAGACTAGGATGGAATAATCTACAGGGATGAATTTACAGCATTACCCAGCTGGGAATGGAGTCTTGGAGGCTGAGGAAGGAATGAGGCTCACTTCCTACAGCCACTGGTAGAGTCCTGGAGTCTGGCTCCAGTGAGCTCACTGTCTGGGGTGTAGGGAGCTTCCAATGAGTTTGTTTACCTGTTACCACTCCCCCACCTCCAGTCTGGAAGGCAGTGTTCCTTATCTAATGGACAAGTCAGCTGGAAGCCAGACCCTTATGTCTTCAGGCTTCTTCTTCTGAAGAGAGGAGTCTCTGGAGTCTGCGCTCCCTGCCAGAGCTGGGAGCTGGGAGCTAGGGACTGAGTGTTGTATACTAATAAGGTGAAGAAAAAAATCAATCAGAAAAGAGCTGTCCAAATTGGTTGTGGGGATAGGTGCAGGGGGAAAACCCTCACTGTACAAAAGATGCCAGAAGATCACATTCAAAACCACCAGTCTCTGTCTCTGAAGACCTTGGGAGACTTATGAAAAAGTTTCTGCTTGTTCCTTGTTAATACAGCCACCTTTGCAGCAGGCAGACTGCCGCTCTTTTGCATGGGGCATGGGGAGAACTACTGTTGGTACTAATGGCCACCAGCATCCTCCAGTCTGCAACTCCTTTGCTCTTTAGGCTTGAGGCTGTCTGCTGTTGGAAAGCTCTGTACAGGGAGGCACCTGTCCCAATCACATTCAGTGTGCAGTGACAATCAGTCTCCTTTCTGGGTCAGCTACTCAATGCATGATTGGTGCTCAGGATAAACCTCTACTTCCAAAGACCTCAAGTTCCATTAGGAGAAAAAGTAACTGACATCATCCATAAAAATACATGGATGCAAGTGTAACAGCGTAGGCTTGAAGCTACAGGGTTAGGAAGATAGGGTACAGAGGATACAACCCTTGGCTCAGTTTCAAGGGGAGTCAGAAAACCAAGTGCTGCCTGGAACTGGAATTCAGTGGAAGTGTATATAAATTACTTTAACTGTATTGGAAGGGAAGGTATTTTAGACAGAGAGGACAATGTGGGCCAAGTTGGAATTAGTGATAATGGTAATTTAGAAATTTTTTGTACCAAATACCTAGAGTTTCAAGGACCAATCGTAAATGGAGCCATGCAACAGTTTTTCTTATTTTTATTATATTTTACATGTATTTCAGACAAATTAAGATTTTTGCATTTTCTTTAAAACATCTAGTATGGTGATCATAAATAATAACTTAGAGATAGAAAAGTAAATAAAAGCAGGAATACCAGTCAGGGTGTCACTGTGGTAACCTAGGCAAAGAAGAATGGGTTGAAATAAGAGCATTCTGGCAATGATAGAAAAAAAAGAGGATTTCCTCAATGAATTACTTAGAATTTGAACCAAATGGAGTTAGTGATTGATTAACTGTAGGTATAGAAGGCATGGGGATATTAAGATGACTTTTGTATTTGTGTATGTAGATAATGTTGCTATTTATTGAGGCAGATAATACAGGAAGAAAAAGGAAGATAATGAAACAACCATGCTGACTTTGAAGGCGCTATGAGACAACTGGATAGGTAAGAAATTTTAAAATATTCATTTGGAATATTCTTGGAGTCAAGTATATGCATTGAAGACTTCTACACAAATTTCATTTTCTTCATTCTGTATTTCTCTCCCCCCCCCCCAATTATTCAGACTTTCTTTCAGGCAGTCACCCTTCTCCTCTGAGCTTTCATCTTTTGGAGGAAGTTGATTCTACTCTATCTAATCTCTGAGAGGTAGACTGAATAGATCTGAACAATACACCATCCCTTAGGACTGGTCCACACCCACTCATCTTCTCTCTATTGTTTTCCTCCTTCTCCTCCTCTCTCCTCTTTCTTCCTGACATGTTTCTTTTGTTCTCTCATTATTTCTCCCTTTTTACTCTTGTATTTATAATCTATTAAGTCCTAACTGGTACAAGGTTCTGTTTAGCTCTTTAAACAACTGGATATCTTATACTGCTTCCTAATTAGCAAGTTGTCTTGCTACAATTTCATAAACCTGAAATATATCTGCTCATACAAAACATGAAAATGGGCCATAAAAAATGGCTCAGAGGGTAAAGGTGCTAGTACAGTAAACTGAGTGCAATTTCTGGAAGCCACATAAAGGGGAAGGAAACAAAAGTCACATAAAGGAAAGGAGAAAAACAGTTCCTCACAATTGTTTTGTGGCCTCCATACATTTGGTCGGTGGGAGGGGAGGCAGGGAAAGATCAACCTCTTGAAGAAAGTTCCATCATATTTTGAGTTGAGAAAGGAGGAAGAAGAGGCAGTGAGAACACACATTTTGTTCAAACAAGAAGGCCAGTGGAGAGGAAGGCACCATACTGGGAAGGGTGACAAAATGGAGTTTTCCAGGGTTTCCTGCCTGTTTGTGAAAGAATACTCATGGTTGCTCTGTACACATAAGGTCCTCAGTGTCTCGTATACAGATAAACAACAAAGCTCTCAGTCAAGTAAAGCATATGGCCTTGACTCTCCAGCATTCCAGAGCAGAGTAATATGAGGAAGAATGAAGAAGCCATTCTTCATCATTTGGCTAAGGTACAGATTGTGGAATCCTGTGAGCTATGGAGTCAAATGGACTCCATATTCTATTCAAATACAATTTCCATAATTTATTACTAGCTATGGGGTCCTCAGCTTGAAGCTAAATTTCTTCCACTTTAAACAGAGTTAGTGATAAATATATTTGGGGAGTTGTAAAGAGCATGCAAATTTCCTAGCAGAGGACTTGCTACATTAACAATAATTATTTTTAAAAGACGAGGCCCCATTTAAATCACTTTGAGGGCAAGAACTAAGACCTCTGTAGAATTGCTGGTATTTGTTTATGTGGAGGTAGCTATGGTAGCTGAAGAACTGAAATGTCACTCATGAACTTCTCTCTTCCCTAAGCAATGTGGAGAGAAGAAAAAAAAAGATCTGGCCAGTGGCCTCCTACATGTCATTACAACCCCAGGCATCCTTGTAAGCCAGTCTTTGAAATGAATTTTAGCCTTTGTGTTCAAATTAAAAGAAAATATAATGTCTTAAACTAATTAGACAAACTGTATTTTTACTTAGCTTAGATAAATCATCCTTCTTTCAGACATGACAGTTGTGACTATAGTACCAGGAATACAAGAGTCTTGTGTGGTATTGGAGGTGTTACCTCTTCTCAGAGTCCTTTTGTAGCTCTTATAGAGGCAGGCATGTGGATTGGAGCCAAATGAAAATTTAGGATTCCATTTGGGTCCCTATTTCCATTTTTACTATTTAACATATAAAAGTAATTATATTGAATTGAAGTCAAATGCATTGTTATGGGGTATTTATGACATCTCACTGAAAAGAGCATGATGAATCCTTCAGAGAACTGCTCTGCATCCAGAGCTTGTGTCATGAATGCAACTATCAACATGGTACCTGGTTAGCAACTAATTAAACTAAGAAAAAAGTAGGAGGATTTAAAAATTTTAATTTACAAGCATCCAGATATAATTGTTATTGTGCTATCAAAGTCTGCTTCAGCAATCTGCATTTTAAAACATCTTAATCATCTCATTGTTGAAATTAATTTTCTAAATCAAAAGGTCTGTGCTGGGCCAGATGCATTATCTGTTTGTTTTGCTTAACACAATGATGGTCTCACTGTCTTTGTGATTAAATCATGTTTTGGTGTGATTTTCCCTAAGATGAATTATTAATTTACTTATATCAGTAACTTTGTCCAAATATGATTTAGACTTTAAAGGTTTAATGTTGAATTATGGATATTAGCCCTCTGTCAGATGTGGGCTTGGGAAAGATCTTTTCCCAATCTGTAGGCTTCCGTTTTGTTCAAATGACAGTTTCCTTTGCCTTACAGAAGCTTTTCAGTTTCATGAGGTCCCATTTATTGATTGTTGGTCTTAGAGCCTGTATTGGTGTTCTGTTTAGGAAGTTGTCACCTGTGCTGAAGAGTTTGAAGCTTTCCCCCACTTTCTCTTCTATTAGATTTAGTGCGTCGGACTTTATGTTAAGGTCTTTGATCCACTTGGACTTATGTTTTGTGCAAGGTGGTAAGTATAAATCCATTTGCATTCTTTTACATGTCGACATCCAGTTAGACCAGCACCATTTGTTGAAGATGCTGTCCTTTTTCCACTGTACAGTTTTGGCTTCTTTGTCAAAAATTAAGTGACCATAGGTGTGCGAGTTTATTTCTGGGTCTTCAATTGGATTCCATTGATCAACTGGTCTGTTTCTATACCAGTACCAAGCTGTTTTTATTACTATTGCTCTGTAGTATAGCTTGAAATTAGGGATGATGATACCTCCAGATTTTTTTTTTATTGTACAGGATTGATTTAGCTATTCTGTTTTGTTGTTGTTGCTATTCCATATGAAGAACTCAAGAAATTAAGCACCAAGAAACCAAATAATCCAATAAAAAATGAGGAACAGAGCTAAACAAAGAATCCACAAAAGAGTAATCTCTAATGGCCAAGAGACACTTGAAGAAATGCTCAACATCCTTAATCATCAGAAAAATGCAACTCAAGATGACTCTGAGATTCCATCTCACATCTGGCAGAATGGCTAAGATCAAAAACTCAAATTTTGACAACGCATGCTGGTGAGGCTGTGGAGACTGGGGAAACACTCCTCCATTACTGGTGGGAGTCCAAACTTGTACAACCACTATGGAAATCAGTCTGGCGATATATTAGATAACTTTGCTCTACCTCAAGACTCAACCATACCACTTCTGGGTATACCTCCAAACGATTTCTCACAAAACCATGAGGACATCTCCTCATCTATGTCCATAGCAGCTTTATTTGTAATAGCTAGAAACTAGAAACAACCTAGGTGTCCCCCAAGTGAAGAATAGATTAAAAAAAAAAAAAAAAAAAAAACCTGTGGTACATTTACACAGTAGAATACTACTCAGCTATCAGAAACAAGGAAATCATGCAATTTGCAGCCAAATGTATGGAACTAGAAAAGCTCATCTTGAGTGAGCTAACCCAGACTCAGAAAGATGCACATGGCATCTATAAGTGAATATTTATAATTGGGTTGTAGCCATGTAGTACAGGATAACTATCCTACAACCAAAAGGAACAGGAAAATAGACCTTGCTACCCATTAGTGGGACACTTTGCCCTAATGGAGTTGCCATATAGGCCCCCAGTGCAAGAGGAAGCTCTTAGCCCTCATTGACTGTTGAACTGAGGGGGGCTGATAGGTAGGGGCAACCCACGTGGAGGAGTAGGATAGGTGGGAGAAGGGGAGAGGGTTGGAGGGTGGGAACGAAAGGGTTGCAGAGAGGGTACTGTGATGGAGATGTAACTTGAAGTAATAAATAAACTTTAAAAAAGTTAAACATTGAACACTCTTGCCATCTATAATTTAAAAATCCCTTATTCTTGCATTGCAATTTTTTAGCATGTTGGAATTAGAATTCAAGTGTATTCAATTTTGTTGTACTGAGTTATTTGTGGGTGTTCTCTTACTCATCAATCTGAATGCAACATTCCTTCTGGCAATTATTTCATTAGAGAGAAAGCATGATTTAGATATTAGCAGTCCTAGTGTCTTCAAAGCCTGATAGTTGCCTCAGAATATATGTGGCTTTGAGTTGATTTCTTAGACTTTGAGCTATGAGAAAAAGAGTATCGTTTAATCTCTACCAAAGGGAAATGCTATGGGCAACTCTAAGAACTCCAAAGAATGTGGAGACGGGATGGGAGGACAGTTAGATGAAAATCTAATCCAACACGTCCATCACCTTCATTTTCTAGTTTAGTAAAGTGGCATGCAGAGGTAGTGGGCTGCCTCTCCATGTATACATTTCACAAAGGAAGACTCACCGGTACATTCAGGCTCCAAATTCAGTGCAAGCATCACTATACTAAAGACATGTTTGATATGTTTAAGATTATATTTGAACTACAGTACAGTGTCTGAGAACAAGTGGGGGTGTAACTATCATCCGTCATTGAGAATTATTCTCATGGTTTTTTTTTTGTTGTTGTTGTTTTGTTTTTAGCTCTATCATTGGGTGTTTAGAAACTCTGAGTTTTTCTGTTCCTTATTTTGGGTGTTTATTGTCACTTGTAATCAGCCTGTGGTGTACAAAGACACAATCAACAAAGTGTTTAATAAACCAATAGTCAGTGCAATTAAATCAGGGTGATGTCTTTATTGGGTTTTAAAAAAATCCCATTAACATGATTGAAGTTTTAAATAATCTTCTTAAAACTTAGTTCATTTCCTAATTACCAAGACTATTTTTTTGACAAAAATAAAATGCCCTGAAGGCTCGTTAGAACCTATACTGCCAAGAACTTTTTAGAATGATCAAAATGGTGAGGTAACCTCTCCAGATTCTAGGATGACTCTTTCCCCATGACTGAGGTTGATATCATCTTCCTTAGAAACCTAAAACCTCAACATGACTCCATTTAAATGACTCACGATGCCTGTGCTATTTGAGAAGAACTAACTTTAAGTATACCAAATAAGTGGCAGGAAGTTAAATACCAGAAAATATTTAAATTACAACACTAATATTCAGCACCAGGGCAAGCTGATATACAGATCAGACAGGTCAATGCCCCAGGTGATAGCTCTCTCCAACTCACACAGAGTCAGTTCTTCATAATGAAGTCAGCTTTGCAGAAGCAATTTGCATCACGGATTGGGAAAAGGTGCACAGTCTCTGCTCTCTGCATAAGCACGTTGTGCTGGCTTGATCCCTTGCACTATGCATGTAGTGATTAACCATGCTGCCCCCATGTATGCATATTCAAAGCTGGTTGGTTTTTCTGGGAATTGTCATACCATAGAGATAACAAAGCTATATCCCATTTGATTACAAAAGTATGACCTCTCCCTCCACTGGGGCAGTGGAGACAGATCAGGGAGCTGTATCTTCTTCCTTCTCATCTTACACATGAAGTGCTCTCTCTTGGCTGACAGTATAGACCTTAATCAAGATGGGTAGCCTCTCTTGCAGCTAAGTATGTTGGTATTGCTAGCAGAGGCAGAGGCCGAGGAACTCTGATGTTCATAGTCTGCTGCTCACCCTGTTTCAATCGGTTTCCAAACATAGCCCATAATGTTCAGTAGATTCTTCTAGATCCCACTGATGGACTACTTTGTGTGTATGTGTCATTCTTGTGACCTCCTTTTTTGTCATGTTACTAGCTAGAATGATTAAGATAATTACTTCCAAAATCTCTTTGAATTTTGAAGTTATATGAATTTAAGGCACAGAATTCTTTCCTGGCAGGTGCTTAGACAGAAGAGATTTAAATGGATAAATTACAGACCATTGAACTTAGTTGTAACTACAGAACTGTTCGCTGTAAATCGGAATAGTATATAATGCATAAAAATGGTACTTCCAACACAGCAATAATTGTAGACGACCCCAAAGAAAACTTCTATGCTGTGACCAACCTGATGTTTTCAGAAGTTGCTCTCTCTCTTCCCTCCTACTGGAGCAATTATGTGAATTGCATATCCCCTAGAGCTATCATGAGAGGTGAGTCATTTCTCCCTCTCGATCTCTTCCACAGAGATGATGGAGCATTTGTAACTGCCAACATTATAAAGTCCAGAAACTTTGGGGAAATTTCCCAGGCTGAGAGTGTATGCGATATTACTTCCCCTTACTTTTAATATTGATTGGAAAGATAAGAAAAATACATCAACAAGAGCTTGCATTTCTATACACTGATTTCCATTGGCTAAGAAACTAACATGCTGTCTTCATCTTCATACAATAATCGTGGGGAGTAAGTACATTCATTTATCAGTAAGTATTCACCACTCAGCTAGAAAGACAGAAGGCATATAACTATCATGTTTATGGTATTTATATAATACAATTTGAAGGAAATTTGCTCATCATATAGTAAGGAAAAATAACATATAACCTTGGGGAAAGGATATCAAGGAAAGGAGAACAAACTTTTCAGTTTAGGTTTTGAGTACATGGGCTGTCCTCAGATGGTCTTTCCTTGCTGAATCATAACAAAATTCATCAGATGTGAGGAGCAAGTGGGATTACATTATGATGGAATTTCTTCATTTTATAGTACTTTTAATGAGCTCAAATCAGAAAAGAAAGAAAAGAATATAAATTCATAACCAAATCTAAAATAATAAACTCACTATAATAAAGCTGCATCTTTTAGCAGATTCCAAGCTTGCTTTAGAAACATGGCCCATTTCAGTGAATTATTTTCATTTGAATTGTTACGGAAGTGAAATTCTTAAGTAAGGCATTTTACATGAAGGTATCTTAATTCATTTTTTTCTGCTTTAACAGAATACCTGAGACTAATTTATAATAAGCAGAATGTTATTGGCTTATGTCTCTAAGTCTGAGAGGTTCAGAATCTGGGGAATGATTTCTTACAAGGGCTTTCTTGTCATTCCATGGACGAAGATGAAAGGGAAACAGAACAAGAAGAGACCACCATTATTTTATAAAGGTATGAACACAACCAGTGAGGGTAGAACATTCATAATTAAACCATCCCTGAAAGCCACCACTGCAGCAATGGTGCTATAAAGAAAATTACATTTCCAGCCTGAGTCATGGAGGAGACAAATATTCCAACCAAAGCAAAGTGAAAGGCAGGGTAACAAGGCCATTATAGAAGTGTTTCCCATGGGCAAATTTTGTTTATTTAGAAGGACTACAAAAAACATATAACACATTGCAATATATATATATATATATATATATATATATACATATATGTACTATGATTTGTTTTCTTCATAGTGGAAGCCAAGAAGTGTGTGTGTGTGTGTGTGTGAGTTTAATTTTTGAAATACCAGGTGCTCATAAGCCAGATATAGTACAGTTAAATCCCATTTTCAGTGCTCCAATTGCTGTGGATGGATATGAGATTATTAATCTCTTCAATTCCTCATCTATAAAAATATCTACCTTGAATGCACATTGAAATCATTATTGGCTTAGGATTGAAGAAGACATTTTCTTCACTGAATATTAATTATAGAGTGTTCTATTATAGTTTAGTATTATTAGTTTATCTAAATTATTTTTATACAGTAATTGTCTGAGATACTCTGGATCCAATGGTGTGCATAATTCACTATTGGTGATTCCTTTTGCCAAGAAAAAAATAAAAACAAAAGAACACTCAAACATAGACGTGAAGACAGTTGGCAAAGCTGACTGAGGGAGAGCCCTTAATCAGGATCTTCACCTCTCTGTCAAGAGTACACAGAACATCAGAAGGTAACTGTCCCTCTCTACCCAAGAAAGAACAGGTGTCCATAGAAGAGGGATTCAAGATCTTGAATGCTTTTATGAAGGGCTAGATCACAGGGTCATGTCCGATTTCATCTTGTTTTCCATAAAGTTTCCATTTCTTCTCAAGGAAACTGCATCTCCATTTGATCTGCCTTATTTTGTTTATTTTAACTAAGAGAATTGTTGCTGACACCAATGGAGTTGTACTCTTTCAGCATTTCCTGTCCAAGAAAGTCAATCCTGAAGCCATCTTCAACTTGTATTCTATTCCACTAGATTCTCATTGTCCCTGGGCTTTCTCCTAGTGATACTGCTTAGAAAGTTGGCCTGTTAGCCCCAGAACTGAAATGAGATAATGGAAGAGGAATTAGGTTTAGAATCAGAAGAAAATTATGGCAGAATTTGAATGAGGGCAAATTATTTCACTCCTCCGATCTTTGTTTCTTTAGTCCTAATATAGAGATAGTAGGAGCCTCCCAAGATTCCCCTGAGAACTGAATGGGTTAAAGTTTGTGTAAGTGTTTGGAGTATAGCAAACAAACACCCTTGGGCATATAATTGAATACTCATTTTTAGTGTCTTTGCAAAATACTGTCAGAATTTTTCCAGGCAGATGATTGTATTTATGTACTGTTTTGTTATTTCCCTTTAAAACCATCATTATTAAAACAACCCATATTAAACAGTATTAAAACATAAGTAAAAAAAATTAGTAAGTCCATACAGAGTTAGCTTTGCTGAAATTCTTTCTTGTATCCTCATAACTTTAATTGTTTTTCATCCCAATCATGATGTCTTTTTTTATGGACATGTTTTCAAGGCCTTAAATGTTTCACATAGAAACTTACTAATTGATTTTTATCATAACCTTTCATGTAAATTAGGAGTTCATACATTTCCCCATAGATTGAAATGAGAAACAATGAGCTGGCAAGATTTGTAGTGGTAGGTTATTCCTGTGTGAAAAATGCTTATTTGAAAGATGGAGTGCTCAGCTATAATTTACATGTTCATCAAAGTTACTGTCTTTGAAATAGATGCTTTACATAATTCTATATTTATTTGAAATTATATTGCTTTTAAGCAGCCTCGATTTCTTTTTATTAAAAAGTTTTTAAGCTGCATGAGAAAATCCTAATTGTGTTTTGTAGATACATGCCAATTTTATTTTTAAATATATTATGTAAATAAGCAATAATGCTCTGAGAAGTAATTTACTGCTGTCAATAATATTTTATGAATGATTTGGAATGTTCTAAAGATCATATTTGCTTTCAAAAGACAAATTTTTATTTGCTTGTATTGATAGAATCTGGAAGAAGATGTGGGAATAGTTGCTAAAGTGACATTTTAAAACTATTTTGAGCAATGTTATCATGAGTGGAATGATACCACCAATCTGGACAGTACCAAACTAGACAGCTCCCATAGGATTGTGTGACTTACGGTGTTCCTACCACTTAAAAATTTAACCACTGCATGGTGACAGTTCATATACAACTGATTTCCAATTTGACTTAAGAAAAAAATAAACCAATCATGTAAATGATCATTTTAGAGGACTAAGATCCACAGTCTCTAAAGCAATCTATCATGTCTTCTTAAGAGAGTGGTTAGAGGGGGATCCAAGATGGCAGCGGCCGGCATGGACGTATTTTGATTTCGGGGTCAATAGTCACAAGGCGGCAACTGTTGCAGGACTCTGTACAAAGGGCACGACCCATTCTAAATCTCACCCAGCTACACAGAGACCACGGAAGATGCCTGGGCAGGATGCCCCTTCCAACTCTTGGACACGCTAGGAAGCCTCTGGACCTGGGAACCGGGATAACCCATCCCCTCAAAAGGAGAAATGCCCAGTAAGTTCCAACCTAATACCCAGCCGGCAGATTAAGAAACCACCCAGAGATAATCCCCACCCTGCTGGGCACTCCCAGGTCTCACACAGACGATCCAATTATCTGGGAAAGGTTGCCACCCTTGGAAGTGAAATAGCTCCACTGCAAAGCTCCTTCAGATACCAGTCTATGACATCACTGGCCAGCTTCCAAGCCTCGGGAGTGGCAATGCTATTGGAGCTGAACTGCAGACCCCCTACAGGAACCAACCCCGGGCAAACTGTGAGATATTTGAAACTGTCCTATATCAAACTTTTGTACTAGTAAGGGCCCTTCCAGCGGGGAATCAGAGCTTACTTGTGCACAGCTCCACCACCTGAATTAAATAGGTCCCCACCTGGGAGGCGGGACTGAATGACTCCCCTTATAGGGGTGGAGTAAGGCAACTCCTACACCACAGTGCCCCCTTTGGACCCAAGTCCAGAAGACAGCAAAAAAAAAAAAAAAAAAAAAAAAAAAAAAT
>CAJQZJ010000203.1:473579-488668 GCA_907164525.1 Lophiomys imhausi
TTTTTTTTTGATATCGAGACATATCAGCGCCTGACAGCACCCCCTATTCTACTCCAAGTAGTAGATAAGCATCGAAGAACCTCCATTGTAAGATGGTTGAATTAGTGGCAAGCCTTTCTCTTGGCATGAAAAAACCCCTTGCACCAACTGCAGACAGACTACTGTCCAAAAAGGACAAAATTTGTTAGCAGGGAAGTTGACAGCCTAACTCTGCCAAGACAGGGTAGGTAAGTCCTTCATAATCCCTGCTCTACAACAAATGTCTGTCAGAGAATTAGGACCCAAAGGCTGAAGACTGATGCTGGAATGTATGGAGAGAAAATGGGAACTGTCCTGGCAGTCATTGGTATGTCCTTTCTTAGTTTTGGAAGCTGCAGACCCTGCACTTCCTATATAAACAAATATATTTATCCCTCTCAGTTCTCTGAGGTGGTTGAAGAATAGACAGCTAGAGTCTCATAGTTAAATTTTGAATTGTTTAGGAATCAAGAGGGTGTTATAGATCTAAGAAGATACTCTTAAAAGTGTGTTGCAAGTTAGTATGAATGTTGAGTCACATATAGACCTTTAAACTCATGGAGTTGGTTAGATAGTGGAATGTTAAAGTCAGGGGCCAAATATGTATAAACTGGACATTGGGAAGGTATACTGGGCCATTTAACTCTCATAAATGTAGCATATTTATATCTATTGTTTTGTATAATACATACTGTTATAAGAGAAGGAACCATCTGTTGGACTGAAAGGGGAAACTTCTGGGGGGAAGAGGGTGGAAGGGCGGGATAGGAAGGGGGAATAGGGAGGGGTTTGTTACTGAGAAGTAACTTGAAGAAAAAAAAATAAAGTATTAAAAAAAAAAAAAAAAAGAAAGCAACTCTATTCCATCCAGACCGAACCACCTCACCACAACTGAAACACATGAAAACGATGACAACTCTACATTATGGAAAGTGATAAAGTCCATTCAAGAAGAACTTAAAACTATGAAGGAATTCAAAGAAGCCACAATTCTACATGTCAAAACAACGAATAACATCATTAAAGAGCTCCAAGCCAAGGTGACCCAGCTTTAACAGGAAAAGGATAAAGCAATGAAAAATCTCCAGACAAAAACAAGCAAACTGGAGATGAAAATGTACAAAACGAACACTACCATTCAAGACATGAAATAGAAATGGAAACAATAAAGAAAACACAGTCAGAGTTAAAAGAGGAATTGGAGAATCAAGAGAAGAGAACAGGAACTACGGATGTGAGTATGAAAAATAGGATGCAAGAGATGGAAGACAGGATCTCAGGCATGGAAGATTCGATGGAAGAAATCAGTACAACATCCAAAGAAAATGAGAAGGCTAAAAAATCTCTCACCCACAACATCCACGAAATCAAGGACTCATGAAAAGATGGAACCTAAGAATTATAGGCATAGAGGAAAGAGAAGACTCCCGACTCAACGGTCCAGGAAATATCTTCAACAAAATCACAGAAGAAAACTTCCCAAACCTAAAGAAAGAGATGCCAGTAAAAATCCAAGAGGCTTACAGGACACCAATCAGATTAGATCAGAAAAGAAACTCCTCTTGCCACATAATAATAGAAACTCCAAATGTAGAGAACAAAGAAAGGATATTAAAAGCTGTAAGAGAAAAAGTCCAAGTCACATACAATGGCAGACCCATCAGAATCACACCTGATTTCTCCTCAGAAACTTTAAAAGCTAGAAGGGCCTGGATGGATGTCCTAAAAGCTCTGAGGTAACATAGTTGCCCAGCTAGACTACTATACCCAGCAAAACTCTCTATCAACATAGAAGGAGAAAAACAAGATATTCCATGACAAAATAAAATTCAAACAATATCTCCTCACAAACCCAGCCCAACAGAAAATCCTAGAAGGGAAATTCCAACACAGAGAAGATAACTACACCCAAGAAAACAGAGGAAATAGAAACTCCACAGCAACTAAACAAAAGAGAAACACAAGACAGCCAGCTATACCAAAATAATGGGAAATAACAACCCATGGTTAATAATATCCGTCAACATCAATGGACTCAACTCGCCAATAAAAAGACACAGACTTACACACTGGATCTGGAAACAAGACCCATCTTTTTGCTGTATACAAGAAACACATCTCACTATTGAAGATAAACACTACCTCAGAGTAAAGGGCTGGGAAAAGGTATTCCAAGCAAATGGACCCAGGAAACAGACTGGAGTAGCCACCCTAATTAAAAAAAAAAATAGACTTCCAATTGAAGTTAATAAAAAAAGACAGAGAAGGGCATTACATACTCATTAAAGGAAATATACACCAAGAGGTCATCTCAATATTGAACATCTATGCCCCAAATACAAAGGCACCTACATTTATGAAAGAAACTCTTCTAAAACTTAAATCGCACATCGATCCTAACACTTTAATAGGGGGAGACTTCAACACCCCACTCACAACTATGGACAGATCATAAAGACAGAAGCCAAACAGAGAAATAATGAGTCTAACAGAGATCATGAACCATATGGACCTAACAGATATCTACAGAACGATTCACCCAAACACAAAAGAATACACCTTCTTCTCAGCACCTCACGGAACCTTCTCCAAAATCGACCATATAGTTGGACACAAAGATAGCCTCAACAGATTCAAGAAAATTGAAATAACCCCTTGTATCTTATCAGACCACAATGGAATAAAGCTGGACTTCAATAGCAAAAGAATCAACAGAAAATCTACACTCACATGGGAATTGAACAACTCTTTACTAGAGGACCACTGGGTCAGGGAAGAAATAAAGAAGGAAATCAAAGACTTCTTAAAATCCAACGAAAATGAGGACACAACATACCCAAACCTATGGGACACAATGAAGCTGTGCTACGAGGAATGTTCATAGCACTCAGTGCCTTCAAAAAGAAAATTGTGACAGCTCATATTAGCGAATTAACAGCTAAACTGGGTGAATTGGAAAAAAAAAAGAAGTAAACACTCCCAAGAGGAGCAGAAGGCAGGAGATCATCAAACTTAGGGCTGAAATCAACAACTTAGAAACAAAAAGAACTATACAAAGAATCAATGAAACCAAGAGTTGGTTCTTCGAGAAAATCAACAAAGTAGACAGACCCTTAGCCAAATTAACTAAAAGACAGAGGGAGAAAACACAAATCAACAAAATCAGAAATGAAAAGGGTGAAATAACAACAGACATTGAGGAAATCCAGAGAATATTTGGATCCTACTTTAAAAATCTATACTCCACCAAATTTGAAAACTTAAGTGAAATGGACAATTTTCTTGATAGATTCCACCTACCGAAGCTACATCAAGATCAGATAAACAGATTAAACAGCCCTATAACCCCTAAGGAAATAGAAACAGTCATTAAAAATCACCCAACCAAAAAAAGCCCAGGGCCAGATGGCTTTAGCACGGAATGCTACCGGACATTCAAAGAGGAGCTAACACCAATACTTCTCAAACTCTTTCACAAAATAGAATCTGAAAGAACATTGCCAAACTCATTCTACGAGGCCACAATCACCCTGATTCCTAAACCACACAAAGACCCAACAAAGAAAGTCAACTTCAGACCAATCTCCCTCATGAACATAGATACAAAAATACTTAACAAAATACTAGCAAACCGAATTCAAGAACACATCAAAAGTATCATACACCAAGATACACCTGGCTTCATCCAGGGATGCAGGGATGGTTCAACAAACGAAAATCTATCAATGTCATTCACCATATAAACAAGGTGAAAGAAAAAAAAAACACATAATAATCTTGCTAGATGCTGAAAAAGCATTTGACAAAATCCAACACCCCTTCATGCTAAAAGTTCTGGAGAGAACGGGCATACAAAGGCTGGAACTAGAAATAATAAAGGCAATATACAGCAGGCCAGTGGCCAACATCAAATTAAATGGAGAGAAACTTGAAGCATTTCCTCTAAACTCAGGGACAAGACAAGGATGTCCACTTTCACCAACTCTCTTCAATATAGTACTTGAAGTTCTTGCTAGAGCAATAAGACAACTAAAGGACATCAAGGGGATAAGTATTGGAAATGAAGAATTCAAATTATCCCTATTTGCAGACGATATGATAGTATACATAAATGACCCCAAAAATTCCACCAGAGAACTCTTACAGCTGATAAACACCTTCAGCAAATTGGATGGATACAAAATTATTTCAAAAAAATCAGAAGCCCTTCTTTCTACAACAAACAAATGGGCTGAGAAAGAAATAAGCGAAACAACCCCCTTCACAATAGCCACAAACAACATAAAATACTGGGGGTAACTCAAACCAAGCAAGTAAAGGACCTGTACAACAAGAACTTCAAGCCCCTGAAGAAAGAAATGGAAGAGGCCTTTAGAAGATGGAAAGATCTCCCATGCTCATGGATAGGTAGGATCAACATAATAAAAATGGCCATCCTACCAAAAGCAATATATAGATTCAATGCAATTCCTATCCAAATACCAACACAATTTTTTTATAGACTTGGAAAGAGCTATTCTCAATTTCATATGGAACAACAAAAAGCCCAGAATAGCTAAATCAATCCTGTACAATAAAAAAACATCCGGTGGTATTACCATCCCAGATTTCAAGCTGTACTACAGAGCAATAGTTGTAAAAACAGCATGGTATTGGTATCGAAACAGACCAGTAGATCAATGGAATCGAATTGAAGATCCAGAAATAGACCCACACACTTATGGCCACCTAATTTTTGACAAAGAAGCCAAAACGGCACAATGGAAGGAGGACAGCATCTTCAACAAATGGTGCTGGTCCAACTGGATGTCCATTTGTAAAAGAATGAAGTTAGACCCATACTTATCTCCTTGTACAAAATTTAAGACCAAGTGGATCAAAGACCTTAACATAAGGCCGGTCACACTAAATCTACTAGAAGATAAAGTAGGAGAAACCCTCGAACTAATTGGCACATGCGACAACTTCCTGAACAGAACACCAACAGCTCAGGACTTTAGATCAACAATCAATAAATGGGAACTCATGAAACTGAAAAGCTTCTGTAAGGCAAAGGACACTGTCATTTGAACAAAATGGCAGCCTACAGACTGGGAGAAAATCTTCACCAAACCCTCATCTGACAGAGGGCTAATATCCAAAATCTACAAAGAAATCAAGAAATTAAATGCCAAGAAACCAAATAATCCAATCAAAAAATGGGGGACAGATCTAAATAGAGAATTCACAAAGGAGGAATCCTTAATGGCTGAGGGACACTTGAAGAAATGCTCAACATCCTTAATCATCAGATAAATGCAACTCAAGACGACTCTGAGATTCCATCTCACACCTGTCAGAATGGCTAGGATCAAAAACTCAAATGACAATTTGTTTGAATTGCAGCCTGCCTTTTGTAAGTAGCTTTTAAACTTAAATCTTTCCAAATCCTATGTGCCTGTCTCTGCATTCTAAATTTTGGGATCAAAGACATGTGGTTTCCAACTGATGGGATTAAAGATGTGCTCCTCCACTCCTGGATCAAAGTTTTTCTCTGTTTAGAGCTTGTTTTGTATCAGGTGGCCTTGAGCTCTGAGATCTGCCTGTTTCTGTCTCTAGTGTGTTGGGATTAAGGGTGTATTCTTCCCCAATGATGTGACTAAGGGTGTGCACCATCACCACCCTGTTTCTTGTAACTCTAGAATTTATAAGACAACTAGCTCTATAGTGATCCTCCTGTCTCTGCTGGAGGTAAAGGCATGGGCTAACACCATGCATTATTTTACCTTAGCTCTAAGTTTTTTCAACTCTTGGAGGTTTGTAAAACCAGGTTGAACAGCTGTCACCTTTAATTTATTTACAGTGTTTTAAACCTGTTACCTGCTTTTTAATGCCAAACCATGGAAATAGCCTATACCTCTACAAAAAAAACCAAAAAACAAAAAAAAAAACTTTTAAGCTGCTATCAAGTTTGTGTAATCTCTGTAGCCACCTGCAGTCTAACATTCTAATCTGAAATTAAGGCCATTTAAGTTTAAAAGCTACTTACAAAAGGCAGGCTGCAATTCAAACAAATTGTCCTTTGAGATCTCAAAATATATACACTAAAGGTTTGTTTAGCTCCAAAATATCAAAATAATTTCTTCTTTAATCCGGATTGAAAGGTAATACTTTATATATTATCAAAAAAAACAAATTTGCTCCAGGAAAAATATTACCTGACCCCCCCAAAAAAAGGTAATTGTCCCAGAGTTAGGATTAGGGCAGGGCTTTGTTCTTATCTTTCCAGGAGATTTAAAGCATCCATTCAAGGAATCCAGGGACAACTGGACAACGGAAACCTCAGCAGAAAACAGATCAGACTCCAAAGAAGACGAGTGGCCCAGATGATCCAGCCTTGCAGACTTCTTCAATAGCAGTTTCCTCAAAAGTCTATAACCACAACAACTCAAAATCGCTAAGATCGTTCAGCTCCACAGACTACTCCAGCCAGATCTTCAGGAAAGTTTTCAAGATCAGCTTCTGTCTATGAACTTCGTAGGACATCTAAACAGCTGAGCACAAAGGGACTGAACATCAAATGATTCTATTAACATTTTTAACCATTTTTCCTTTCTTATTTGGGCCCCAAACAGGTTTACTACGTCCCAAATCAGCAGGAAGTCATTTTAAGAGAACAACGTCCCATCCCCAGAAGGAGGGGAGGGTGTTCTCCCCCTTTGGTTATTTGATAGATAATAGAAAATTTTGTTATTTAGGGGAAAAGACTACAAGCTGTTAAATGGTCTTGTTAAATGGGTTTTGGAGGTTAGACCCAGGGACTTCTCTCTTTTGCTTTTCTGTATCCTCCTTTCTCTCCTATATAGGAGTGAACAGACTTGAGAAAAATGGGACATTGACATAGTATAGGAAAGAAGAAGAAAAAAGGACAGATTATTGAATATAGCTTTATACCTTTGTATACTGATACAAAATTAATATTATATTTGGCTAAATTGGTATTGATCATTGTATATTAATGCAAATTTAAGATTGTATAGGGCTACATCGGTATTGATCTTTGTATATTGATACAAAACTAAGATTATATTTGGCCACAATGGTATTGACCCTAGTATATTAATGTAAAATTAAGATTGTATTGGGGTACATCGGTACTGATCTTTGTATATTGATACAAAATTAAGATTATATTTGGCCTCATTGGTATTGATCTTTGTATATTGATACAAAATTAAGGGTAACGCTTCTTAAAGGTATTGTTTGTAGTAATACTTAAAAATGAAATGTCAAGTTTTGACCTCTCGCTACCAACCGACATAAACTGTTTAGGATAATTAAGAAACGGAAACTAATAGTCATGAAAACTCAAATGACAGCACATGCTGGCAAGGGTGTGGAGAAAGGGGTACCCTACTCCATTGCTGGTGTGAATGCAGGCTTGTGCAACCACTATGGAGGTCATTCTGGCGATATCTTAAAAAACTTGAAATAGCTCTGCCTCAGGACCCAGCCATACCACTTCTGGGTATACACCCAAATGCCTCTTCACGGAATCATAAGGAAGTTTCCTCATCTATGTTTATAGCAGCCTTATTTGTAATAGCTAGAAACTGGAAACAACCCAGATGTCCCTCAACCAAAGAATGGGTTAAAAAACTGTGGTACATCTACATAATGGAATATTATTCAGCTATCAGGAACAATGAAATTATGCAATTTGCAGCCAAATGGATGGAACTAGAAAAGCTCATCCTGAGTGAACTAACCCAGACTCAGAAGGGCACATATGGCATCTATTCACTTATAGTAGGATTTTAGCTATATAGTAGAAGGTATCGATACTACAACTAACACACCAAAGGGAACTTGGACATAGACTTCTTATTTTTAATTTTTATTTTTTATATATTAGTTATATTTTTTCTATTTTTTAGCCTTTTTTATCTATTGTATGCTTATTGATTTGTTTGTTTAGTAGTTCTCTCCTGGGCAACGAGACACTTTTTACTGATGGTACTGCTTCTTAGATCCCCAATGAATGAAGAGGCTCTTGGCCCTCATACGACCTCTCAACTGAGATGAGGGACTGTTATATAAGGACACCCCACCCCAGAGAAATGGGATGGAAGGGTTAGGAGGTAAAGAAAAAAATATGAAATGTGATGTTTCGGCCTTTTACTACTAACTGTCATAAACTGTTTAGTATAATTAAGAAATGCAAACTAATGGTTATGCAAGCCAGTCATTCTTTTAGGTACTATTACTTAGCAATAGTTACTTGCTAAGCTAATCAAAAATAAACCTGCTAAGAGACAAGCAACATCTGCTTACCCTAATATAAGAGATAGATAGGGCCTCTTCAAAAACGTCAAGAGATCTGCAGAATATGGCATTCAAAGATGTTTTCGTAATTTTTGATTTTTTTATATCAAGACATATCAACTCCTGACAGCACCCCCTATTCTCCTCCAAGTAGAAGATGAGCATCGAAGAATCTTCAGTGGGAGATGATTGACTTAGTCGCAAGCATAACTCTTGGTAGGAAAAGCCCCTTGCTCCAACTGTAGACAGAATGCTGTCCAAAAAGGACAAAACCTGGAAGCAGGTAAGTCTACAGCCTAGCTCTGCCAAGACAGGGTAGGTAAGTCCTTCATGACCCCTGCTCTACAATCAATGTCTGTCAGAGAAGCGGGGCCAAACGACTGAAGAGCGATGCTGTAATGTATGGAGAGAAAATGGGAACTGTCCAGGCAGCCACTGGTATGTCATTTCTTAGTTTGGTAAGCTGCAGACCCTGTACTTCCTATAAAATCAGATATATTTATCCCTCTCAGGTCTCTGAGGTGATTGAAGAACAGATAGCTAGAGTCTCATAATTAAATTTTGAGTTGTTTAGGAGTCAAGAGAGTGTTATAGATCTAAGAAGATACTTTTAAAATGTGTTGCAATTAGTATGAATGTTGAGTCAGATATAGAACTTTAAACTCATGGAGATGTTTAGATAGTAGAATGTTAAAGTCAGGTACCAAATACATATGGACTGGTCATTGGGAATGTACGTTAAGCCAAATAACCCTCATAACTGTGGCCTAATTACCTCTGTTGTACTGTATTGTATTTATTATTATAAGAGAAAGAGCCATTTGTTGGACTGAAAGGGGAAACTGTAGAGGGAAATAAGATATACCTTAAACTTAAAAAAAAAAAAAAGGGAAGAGGAATGGGGGGTTGATGGTGGGAGGGTGGGACTGGAGGGGAATAGGGAGGGGACTGCTATTGAGATGTAACTTGAAGAAATAAGAAATAAAGGAAAAAAAGAAATGAAAAAAAAAGAGAGTGGTTAGAGGTGGACATGGTGCCTGGCTTGGGGCAGGGTTTCTAGTGCCTCCCCAATCAGATTTTACTAAACTAGTTCCATAGTTATCTGTTTTGCTTATGGGACCTTAATAAAATCATTTAATTATGATGTTAGAATTTCTTAGCTTAAAATATATCAAGATGTATAAATTTTCCTCTTATCTCTTTAGAGAATTCCAGCTAATTAAACATCTTCATGAAAGCCTACACAGCTACACTTTTACTTAGCTGTTTATCCTTCCTGTAGAACAAATAAAAATTATTTCATATTCCAAAAATAAATAAAATTGTTTCTTGATACAGGTGAATCTTATTTTTCAACTAACACATCAATAACTTAAGAATCATCTCCTATCTGCCTTCCAGTTCATTTAGTACCAACTCTTGCCAGACTGAGAAGCAAGGGTCACACTCACACTGATACGGGTCAAACACCAGGGCACACATCAAGAGACCCCTCACAGGCGCGACACACTGATGTGATATACCTAATTTCTTAGTTTTTCTTATAGTCTTCGCCTTCCTTCCTGGTTATCACTTTTAAAGAATATAGAAGCATAATCTTCCAGCTATGGCTCATTAACACCAAAGTCACAGTTTCTTCAGTTTTGGACCCAAAAAATGCTATTACCATGTGATTCAGGTCTTAGTCCAATATAAATATAAGAAAGTCTAGTATAACAAGGCTGCTTTATGAACATAGTGGTGAGCATGTGTTGGTGTCTTCAAGGAAAAGACATGGTGTGTTTTTTTTCCATGTTGGCCTTTTTGTCTCAGAACAGAAAGTTACCTGGTTGTTATTAAAACCTGTCTTATACAGCTAGTTGTAATACAATCTCTTTTCTCCTGTTCTTCCAACCTAAACCCTTTCCTATTACTAATCCTTCCATCAAAGGCACAGAAGTCAGGGGTTCCAATAAAGAATATATACATATTCATACTCAGATAATAGTGTCTTAGACAATATTGTTGCTTAGTAGAAAGAATAAAACATTTGGAAGGAGATAAATTTAGGTTTAGGAGATAGATCTCAATATCTACTTTGAAGAACTAGTGTGAGGACTAAATGTCTCAACAGAATTGGCAAATATAAACAGGAGGTGCTATTGTTATTTTGTTACTTTAGAACAGACCTTGAAAGACCCAAGAAGATTATGTAATAATATTAACATTGATGGAATACCCACATATATTGTGTGTATGTGTGTGTGTGTGTGTGTGTGTGTGTGTGTGTGTGTGTGTGTGTATGCTTTTAAATAGGTTTATCTCTCATCTGAGGTTCTTAGTGTCAAATCTTCAGATTTATATCACCCAGAGTAATGGCAGAAACCAGAAAGATAAAGAAGCGATCATGAGAGGTAAGGGTAAAGAGGGTCTTAACTAACATCTGTCTTATTGGACTTAAAGCCCTATGAATAGGAGAAAATACATATATGCCTGCTCCTGGAAATCTAGCCAATTTCTGAGGACAAATGGAGGAATGAATCGTAGAGAAGAATCTCATACTGTCATTCTACTAAACCAGAGTAATATTTACATTCTAAATATGTATCTTTATCCCTACTGCCAAATGTTATCTGCCACCCTTTCATCACTGAAACTTACTTCTTTTTGCAATAGATGGAGACCATTATAGAAAAACCAAATCTGGTGAAAATACACAAAACAACTGATTGTGGGGTGCCCAACCCCAGGGGATATATCTACAATACAATTTTTGTAGCTAACACTCTGGGGGTATTTCAGAATAAGAGAAGAATGATTATTAGACCAAGAAGAGCAAAAAATCTGCTGTGAGAATGTATTCCCTAGAAATAAATGACAGGGGAGCTTCACTCAATACCTCAATATCATTGCTGCTTAAATAAGGCCTGCATAGTGACTGCATCAACAGACATCCTAACATGAAAGGAGGAAATCTCATGGGACCCCACACCTAAACAAGGAACTATAGGCAATTGAGAAGGCTGAGAGCAAACTAGTCTTCCCTAAGTATGACACTGCCCCCCCTCCTAGTTTGTTATCTAATAGCAAAAGTTCAGCACGGAAATCATATTTATATATGATATTTATATATTAATGCATTTATATGTGTAATTATAACAAAAAGTAGTCTTGAATGAGAGCGGGAGCAAGGGTGGGGAGACATGGGTTGGGGATAGAGGTAGGATATGGAAAGGGAGAAATGATGTTATTATACTTTGAATTCAAAAAACAAATTTAATAAATAATAAAATAGTCTAGGGTTTTAAATGGCACAAGCCAAAGCCTATGATCCAAACAACTGCTTCAGTGAGTGGAACATTTAAGTTTTCTTTATTTGAATCTGTGGTTTTTTCTCTCTACTGTTTGAGTATTATTATTACACCTGCAATTTTTACAGAAATTACTTTTAGATGAAAGAGGAAGGTATAATGCTGGTTGCAAATATAAAATTCTAGAACTATTACCCACTGTAAAATTCCATTCTTTTCAATCTTCCTTTTGATTAAACCAACAGATTACATAACAAAGTTGTGTGTGAAAACTAATTTGAGATCTACTCTCACACTTATTTAACAATTTTGAAAGTTTTCTTATAAGGCAACAGAGATCAGTGTCAATAGTTCTCAATGTATCATGTCAGCTAATGGAATTGATTTAATACAAAAGTGCATCTCCTCATAAGCAACTTGTATTTCAAATTGTTCTCAATGGCAGTCTGATTTTATACGGAATATATTTACGGGACTAATTTCGAATATCTTGTGCTTTTCTGACTTTCTGACCATATAATGCATGACAGAAAAATACTTCAGCACCTAGAATTGATAGTTTCTTTTCCTATTCTGTGATGTCTTGGTTTTAAGGCTCATTTTATAAGTTCAACTTGGACACTATGTTAACCTTCAGGCCACAAAGTATTGGCAAGCAGTTGATTTCGTTTTTCCCATTGGCACAGCTCCTTTATAGAAACACTCCCTCCTTTTCGTTTGTTTGAATTGGCTACAGTATTTCTTGCTTAAGGGATTTACCAGAATATGGTCATACCTGGTACTGAGTTAAAATCAGGATAGACAGCTGGGAATGGGAAGGTTATAAACTGACCACTGGGCGGATAACATCATTCTCCCAGCTCTTCAGAAAAGCACACACACACTATGAGCCCTGTCTTGCAGAGGTGGAAGAATGAACAGAACATATGGTAAAGTGAAAAATTAATATTAATAAATGGAAAACCAATTTCCCCAACAGACATTTCATTTTAATATTGTCCTTTACTGGAATGATTTATTAGACTCTCTAATCTACTTGGAATAGGCAATAGGGTAAAAATTATAAAAAAAAACCACTCAGAACAGAAGTAAAAAAGAAAAGAAACAAAGAAAAAGATAATTTAAAAAACAGGGTTTGCATATCTAAAAAAATGTAGATTTAAATTTTTGCCCAAAAAACAGTTACATAGTCTGCAAAACAGAACATTACTTTTCTGTGCTTTTTAGTGTCAGGTTAAAAATATTTTTTTTAATGCTTAGAACTAGAAAGCATCATTATTACTTATTCATGCCTATATTGGCATATCTATTACATTTAAATGACCTCAAGAAGAAAAGTGAAACAGACTCCAACCATGGAGGAATCAGAGCTGTTGTATAAGACTCAACACTTTCTGAGAAACACATGACTTTGAAATTCAACAGCAAATATTAACACAAGACTGACATGTACTTTTTTTCTGTATGAAGATCACACAATATCATGAAGTTGAGCAGAAGTGGTAGAATCCATGATCTGGTAGTTGCTGAGGTCTTTATTTCAACCTTCACTGAATTTATCCAGTGTTACTCTCCCTCCACTGGCTTCTATATATCTCATTCCACTGTATTGTTATAAAAAGATTTCAAATATGGTAGAGAGTTGACCTTTCACAGCATTTTTCCATGTTGTTGAGTTTTCTATTTTAGAATCTATTGGCTAGTTACTGAAACTGATTGATTAACATGGCAATAAAATTGCAATAGCAAACAGATTTTGGCCATTGTCAATATAGTTGTTTCATGAACAGTGCCTTTAAGCTTACTCTATCCCTGATGGATTTATTCAATAAGATTTTTTTTTCTAACCTACTCTGCTATGTCAGCAGCCCTCAAACTATGGACAACACCCCAGGAGTACCCAAGTCCCAATAAGAAGACTTGTGTGGTCAAATTTATTTCCATAATAATCCTGTCTGTGATGCTTCCTTTTCATTCTCACTTCTCCACAAGTATGTCATAGAGTTTTCCAGTGTCTCGGAATCTAAATGGAATTATGTTTCTGAAGGTTTCTGGTATGTGTGTTTGTGTATACTAGCCATTAACATTTTCTCCATTTTAACTTTGAATCCAATAAGCAGATATTGTCAGATAAAACCTACTTAGGCAAGTTCTCCTTGCGACCTTCAATAATTTTAAACAAATTCTGGAATCCAACACTCATGGGGACCTTCTGCTAGGCAACAGATTAGTTAAAATTGAGTGACATCAGTATGAGGTAGGTGTAGGTGCCTCTTTCTGTTTTCCAATTTGGTAGCTAAAGGTAGGATAGTCCAGTCTGTCATTTCTAGTGTAATCATTTAATTAGTTCACTGATATTTGGTTGTTGCATAATTGGATTAAAATCTCTTTAAACTCTGTGTGAATCTGTATAGTTCTAACTGTCACTTGAATGATTCTCATTTCTCAGCAACTTTGTGCATAAAAGAAGGGTCTTACATTTGCATTTAAGAGAATATACTAGCTATTAATGGTGATAACAGGCAATTAGAGGCTATGGATTAATGATCTTACTCATTTAGCATATGGAAGTAAGAAGATGAGTCAAGAACATCTACAGAGTATGATTTAGTAATGAAATTTAAAATCTAATGTTATCAAAAGAAACAAAAATAGAGTTCTTAAAAGTGGAATTCCATGTGTTGGACTGGTGACTCAGTGGTTGAGAACATTGGCTGATCTTCTAGAGAACCAGGGTTAAATTCCCAGGGCCCATGGGGTAGTTTACAACCATCGGTAACTACAGTTCTTGTGGATTGGTTGCCTTTTCTGGCCTTCGTGAAGACCAGCCATGCATATGGTGCACAGACATACATTCATGAAAAATAAGCGTATACATAAGTAAATAAGTAAATTATTTTAAATGTAGATTTACATTTTTTATGTTGATATGTATTTGTATGTTTTGTAAATAGAACTTAAATCATTCTTTTTGGTGCTTTGTTGCATTTTTTTCCAGTAATTGTTTATGACGGTCTTAGTGTACATTTGAGACATTTTGAAACATGCAGAGAGTGTAATTTCTGTCTTCAGAAAGCTCACAATTTACAACACAAAATCCATGGTGGCCAGGAAGCAGAGATGAGTGAGTATTTGCCAACAAGCTTCACTTGTAAAATTTTCCCAATGAGTACCTAAGGTATGGAAGAGACCCAGTGAATTTCCAAGTATAGAGAATACCATATAAGAACACACAGGACTAAAGCACTTGATCTGAACAAGGAACAGTGTGAAGTTGCATGATTCAGTTACCGGGATCATGGTTGGTGATAAGTAAGAAATTAAGAATAGATTTGACTAATAGTCATGAAAACGTGTCATTTTGTTAGTTACTATGACAGTCTATCACAGTTATTTTCTAAGCTACTCAGAAATCAAGTTGCTAAGAGACAAGCAATATTTGCTTATCTAAATATAAGAGATAGATAGGGCATCTTC
>CAJQZJ010000203.1:513668-533037 GCA_907164525.1 Lophiomys imhausi
AAGCCTTCTTGATCATGGTGTATGATACTTTTGATGTGATCTTGGATTTGTTTTGCAAGTATTTCATTAAGTATCTTTGCATCCATGTTCATAAGGGAAATTGGTCTGAAATTTTCTTTCTCCATTGCGTCTTTGTGAGGTTTAGATATCAGGGTGACTGTGGCCTCATAGAACGTGGTTGGCACTATTCGTTCTGTTACTATGTTGTGGAAGAGTTTGAAAAATATTGGTATTAGACCTTCTTTGAATGTCTGGTAGAATTCTGTGCTGAAACTATCTGGCCCTGGGCTTTTTTTTTTTTTTTTTTTTTTTGGTTGGAATACTTCTAATGACTTCTTCTATTTCCTTAAGGGTTATAGGACTGTTTAATTTGTTTACCTGTTCTTGACTTAACCTTGGTAGGTGGAATCTATCAAGGAAATTGTCCATTTCATTTAGATTTTCCAATTTTGTGGTGTGCAAGTTAAGTTTTTGAAGTAGGACCTAATGATTTTTGGGTTTCCTCAATATCTGTTATTTCCCCCTTTTCATTTCTGATTTTGTTGATTTGGGTATTTTTCCTCTGCCTTTTAGTTAGGATAGCTAAGGGCTTATCTATTTTGTTGATTTTCTCAAAGAACTAACTCTTGGTTTTGTCAGTTCTTTGTATTGTTCTTTTTGTTTCTAAGTTGTTGATTTCAGCCCTGAGTTTGATAATTTCCTCTGATCTGCTCTTTTTGGGAGTGTTTGCTTCTTTTTGTTCTAGCTCCTTCAGGTGTGCTTTTAGGTGGCTAGTATGGGAACTCTCCAGTTTCTTTTTGAAGGCACTTAGCGCTATAAACTTTCCCCTTAGCACTGCTTTCAATGTGTCCCATAAGTTTGGGTATGTTGTGCTTTCATTTTCATTGAATTCTAAGAAGACTTTAATTTCTTTTTTTATTTCTTCCCTGACCCAGAGGTCATTGAGGAGACAGTTGTTCAGTTTCCATGTTTTTGCAGGCTCTCAGTTGTTTTTGTTATTGTTGAAGTCTAGCTTTATTCCATGATGGTCTGATAAGTTACAGGGGATAATTTCAATTTTCCTGTATCTGTTGAGGCTTGCTTTGTGACCGACTATAAGGTCAATTTTGGAGAATTTTCTATGAGGTGCTGAGAAGAAAGAATATTCTTTTGTTTTGGGGTGAAATGTTCTGTAGATATCAATTAGGTCCATTTGATTCATGACATCTGTGAGGTTCATTATTTCTCTGCTTGGTTTCTGCATCATTGATCTGTCCAGTGGTGAGAGTGGTGTGTTGAAATCTCCCACTATTAATGTGTGAGGTTTAATTTGGGATTTGAGCTTCAGTAGTGTTTCTTTAACGAATGTGGGTGGTCTTACATTTGGGACATAGATGTTTAGTATTGAGATTTCATCTTGGTGGCTTTTTTCTTTGATGAGTATGTAGTGTCCTTCCCCATCTCTTTTGTTTAATGTTGATTGAAAGTCCAATTTGTTGTATACTAGAATTGCTACTCCAGCTTTTTTCTTGGATCCATTTGCTTGGTATATATTTTTCTAGCCCTTTAGTTGGAGATAATGCCTATGTGTTTTTGCTGAGGTGTGTTTCTTGTAAGCAGCAGAATGTGGGATTCTGTTTTTGCATCCATTCTGCTACCCTGTGTCTTTTTATTGGGGAATTGAGCCCATTAATGTTGAGAGATGTTAATGACCAGTGATTGTTACTTCCTGCCATCTTGATGTTGGTGGAAATAGCGTGTGAGTGAGCTTCTTTTCTTTTGGTTTTGCTGCAGGCATGCTATTTGCTTCCTGTGCTTTCTTGTGTGTAGTTAACCTCTTTGGGTTGAAGTTTTCCTTGCAACGTCTTCTATAGAGCTGGATTTGTGTATATATATTGTTTGAATTTAGCTTTGTCATGGAATATCTTGTTTTTTCCATTTATGTTGATTGACAAATTTGCTGAGAATAGTAGTCTGGCCTGGCATTTGTGTTTTTTTAGGGTCTGCAAGACATCTGTCCAGGCCATTCTGGCTTTTAGCGTCTCTGAAGAAAAGTCAGGTGTGATTCTGATAGGTTTGCCATTATATGTTACTTGACCCTTTTCCCTAGCAGCTTTTAATATTCTTTTTTGTTGTTGTTGTTCTGTACATTTAGTGTTTGATTATTAAGTGGCAGGAACATTTTCTTTTCTGGTCTAATCTATTTGGAGTTCTGTAAGCTTCTTGTTCAGTTATAGGCATCTCTTTTTTTTAGATTTGGGAAATTCTCCTCAATGATTTTTTTGAAGATATTTTCTGGTCCATGGAGCTGGGACTCTTCTCTTTCTTCTATTTCTATTATTCTGAGATTTTGTCTTTTCATTGTGTCCTTGATTTCCTGAAGGTTTTGTGTCAGGATTTTTTTAGATTTGACATTTTCTTTGACAGATGTATCAATTTCTTCAATTTTATCCTCTGTGCTTGAAATTCTTTATTCCATCTCTTGTATTCTGTTGGTGATGCTAGTGTCTGTAGTTCCTGTTCTTTTCTTAAGGTTTTCCAGTTCTATGGATGTCTCAGATTGGATTTTCTTCATTGCTTTAACTTCCCTTTTCAGATCTTTCATTCCTTTAAGCACTTTTTCATTTCTATTACCTCCTTTGCAGTACTTTGTTGTTGCTCTCTGAGATACTTGATTTCTTCCCTTAGGCCTTCTATTATTAATATAAGCATAGGATTAAGGTCATTTTCCTTTGTTTTACTCATATTCGGATGTCCAGATTTGTCTGTAGCTTTATTGCTAGGTTCTGGAGACATCATATTGCTCTGGTTTTTTTTTTTTTTTTTTTTAACCATGTTCTTGGGCTGACCTTTTGCTATCTGACTGACCCTGGTATTGTCTTTTGTCAGTTGACATTGGTGATCAGGAAGACTCCCTGCCCCGGGGGTTGGCTGATCCTGAGATCCTGGTGTCCACCTCCAGATGGCGGGCAGTTTCCTGTAATAGACTGGCTCTCGGAGAGGACAGTGACTGCAGCTCTCCTTAACTGATTGTGACCCAATTGGACCAATATACAGGGGATTGGAGTCAGGAGGGGGCTATCCTCTGAGGACCTGGGAGCTGGCAGGTCTCAGAAAGGCAGGTAGAGTTGTGATTGGGCCTGTGTTCTCCCCTCACTGACACAGTTGTTCTGATTAAGCAGCTAGGCTGACTGTGCAGGCAGCGAGCTCCACCCAAGACGGGTGCCAGCCTCAGTGTGCCTGTTGCTGACTGCCTCAAATGCTTGGGTGCTAGGGTGAGTGAACTGCACCAATATTTGTGGAGAATACACAGTGGCAGGCTCTGTTTGCAGTCAGTCTTGGCTCCTAATTGCTTTGCTGTGACTGTGTTAAGTCTCTGCCACTCAGCTACAGTTCACACTGTGCCGCCATGTTGGAAACTCTGGCAAAAAAAATCATACTTACCTTTGATCTTGTGGTGCAGCTGTTTTTCCTTGTTGGGTGTACAGATCCGCGTGCAGGCTGGATATAAGGCAGACAGGTGGGCCGCTGATCTGTGGCTGGAAACTTGGGTTGGTTCCACTTGTGCCTAGATCCAATCCTCTCTAGCTCCTCCTCTCCAGAAGCCCCTCTTCTCCAGAGGGGTGACCAAGCTGGCTGATCTCAGGGGGGTCTTCCCAGGAATTGCGTGAGCTGTTTCATGTAGTGACCAGTCTCAGTGTTTGCCTCGGGAATTCAGACACTGTCTGTGTTTCACAGTTGGCTAGGGGACCTCACATTCACTCCACAGTGACTAATGTCATTCACCTACTACTCAGATACAATGCTCTATGGTTGGCGCCATCTTGGATCCACCCTGTTTTGCTTTTTAAAAGACAGACATTTGTAAAGCAAACTCCCTGGATTTTTTGGGATTGAAGACATGCTTCATTGTATAATATCCAAGACTGATATAGCAATAAATAACAGCAAACAATTTAATTTCTCTTATAATGTATTAAATAAAGCTTCTTAGTTTTTTTTCTACTTACTTAAAAATTATACAATATATTTTGGTCATATTCTTTCACCTACTCCAACTCTTCCCAGATCCTCTTTACCTCTCTACCCACCCAACTGCATATGCTTTGTCTTTTTCAAAAAACAAAACAAAACAAAAAACAAACAAAAAAATCCAGACAACTAAATAAAAAAACAACAAAAATTAGTTCAAAAGAACCTAATAAAATAAACATTTGAATTCATTTTGATAATAAATGTGGTAACTAAAGAAATAGAATATATATATATATATATATATATATATATATATATAAATCCTGTTTAGGGGGACATAAACAACTTTGACTTCACAGTATTCTAGCCCATATATAATTATTTTATTTTATTAGGTGATTAATATGTTTCCATGTGGTATGAAAATTAAATGTGTTAATAAAATTAACTCAAGGACTACATGACAATTACTGATCATCTACTAAAGGCTAAGTACAGCTAAATACTTCTGCAAATTCAAAATCAAATCTCTTGTAATTCTTGTTTTAGGCAGCTGATAACTAATGGGATCAAGTCACATGACTGGAAAAGATAGTTGTCAGCCATAGAGATCTGTTTCTAACCAAGGTCTGTCAGATTATGAAGCATTCATTGCATTTCATAGTTTGAAACACTGTCCCTTTGATGACAAAGATAATGAAACCATCGGAAGTACAATCAAATCAAGAGCAATAAGAGTGGTATTGAGTTCTTAGACTTCATGTGACTTAAGAACTGGGGGGGGGCGCTTATACACAGAAACACCCCATACCAGAGGCATGGGGGGGTGAGAGAGGGGGTAGAGGGTGGAAGAGTGAGGCTGGGAGGGGGTGGAGGGAGGGGGGCAATGGAGACATAACAAAGTAATAAATAAATGTTTAAAAAAAAAGAGTGGTATTGAGGATCACACATGCTCATTGCAGAGGAGAACTTTCAATGATGTCTTTAAATTTAAATTCTATTGCAACTGTCTCCAAATGGAGATTCTTCAATGCTCATCATCCTCTTGGTGTACAATAAGGGGTGCTGTCAGGAGCTGACATGTCTCAATATCAAAAAGTCTTAAGTTAAGAAACCTCCTTTGAATGTCAAATTCTACAGATTTCTTGAGGTTTTTGAAGACCACCTATCTATCTCTGTATATATGGATAAGCAAATGTTGCTTGTCTCTTAGCAATTTGATTTCTGGTTAACCTAGAAAACATCTGTGATAAACTATGCTAGTACCTAATCAAACGACATGTTTGAATGACTATTAGTTTGCATCTCTTAGTTATTCTAAACAGTTTTTACAGTTGCTATCAATGGGCCAAAACTTCACATTGTATTTTAAACATTACATAGGTACAATACCTTAGAAAGAGTTAAACTTAATTTTGTATCAATATACAAAGATCAATACCAATGTAGCCAAATATAATCTTAATTTTGTATCAATATACAAAGATATAAAAGCATATTCAATAATCTATATCTTTTTCTTTATCATTCCTATATTATGTCTATAAATTAGTGGCAAGCCTGTCACTCCTGGGCAAGAAAAATCCCATGCTTCAATTGCAGACAGAATGTTATCTGAAAAGGACAAAACTTGGGAGCAGGTAAGTTGACAGCTTAGCTCTGCCAACAGAGGGTAAGCAAGTCCTTCATAATTCCTGATTTACAATTAATGTCTGTCAGAGATACTGGGCTAAGAGGCTGTAATGTATGGAGAGAAATTGGGGACTGTCTAGGCAGCCAGTTGTCTGTCATTTCTTAGTTTTCGAAGCTGCTGTCTCTGCACTTATTGTATAATCAGATATATTTATCCTTTTCAGGTCTCTGATGTGTGGTTGAAGACTAGATAGTTATAGCCTCACAGTTAAATTTTAAGTCATTTAGCCATTAAAAGGATGCTTTAGGTCTAAGAAGATGGTTTCAAGTTGGTAATGCAAGTTAGGAGGGAAACTGGGTTAGGTATAGAACTTTAAACTGCTGGAGATAGATAATAGAATATTAATATCAGTTGCCAAATATGTATGTACTGGACATTAGGAATGTTGTTATACCTTATAATTTTCAAATTGTGGCCTAATTATTCAAAAAAAGAATGATGAGTTCTGGGTGAAGGGGGAGAGGGTGGGAGGGTGGGACCGGGAGGGGTGAAAGGAAGGGACTGTAATGGAGATGTAACTTGAAGTAATAAATAAACATTAATTTTTTTAAATTCTATTTATCTCTCAAGTTCTCTTAAAGTTCCCAACCTCAGCAACCTCTTTTAAATTAAAATTGTTAATGTGGACTATTTGACACCATTAAAGAGCAATAAACCAGATAAAATAAACAGTTTATTATCTTACTATTGAGCAATAGTTCTCCTGGTACTTTTGGTGTTACATTTCTCTGATTTTCCTCTCAATGCAAACATGTATGGCATGTAGGAAGCAACATGGAACAGTTTACAGAAGCTTTTCAGGAGAAAGGTAGTCAAAACAACAGCAAAATGACACATTATTATGTGTGAGGTTAGTAAGGGGTCCTAGAGATACAGGCTTTTCATTTGGTCTATTGCAGTCTAAGGGACAGGAGGAATTCATCGAAGTCTGGCCAAAAGCTCATGTAGCAAGGTGAGAAGATGAAACTAGGTGGAATAGAGAGACAGATTTGGGGGAGTGGCAGGGGAAAATAACAGACTGATTTGGTGCTTGCGTTCACCTGGAACTCTGCATAAGAAAGAACTGTCTATCAGGAGTTGACATGTCTCGATATCAAAAAAATCTAAAGTTAAGAAAACATCTTTGAATGCCATATTCTGCAGATCTCTTGAGGATTTTGAAGAGGCCCTATCTATCTCTTATATTAGGATAAGTACATGTTGCATGTCTCTTAGCAACTTGATTTCTGATTAGCTTAGAAAATAACTATAATAGACTATCACAGTACCTAACACAATGACAGGCTTGCTGACTATTAGTTTGCATTTCTTAGTTATCCTAAACAGTTTGTGACAATTAGTAGCAAAAGGCTGAAACTTTACATTTCATTTTTTTTCTTTACCCCCTAACCCTTCCATCCCATTTCTCTGGAGTGGAGTGTCCCTATATAACAGTCCCTCACCCCAGTTCAGAGGTCATATGAGGGCCAAGACCCTCCTCATACTTTGGGGATGTACGAGGTAGTACCATTAGTGAAAAGTGTCTCATTGCCCTGGAGAGAGAACTAAAAAACAAATAAACAAATAAGCTGACAAACAGATAAAAGGAATAATAAACAAACAAACAAACAAACAAACAAACAAATAAATAAATAAATAAATAAATAAAATTAAAAAGTCTATGCCCATGTTTCCTTTGGTGTGTTGGTTGTAGTATTGATATCCTCTATTATATAGCTAAAATCCTACTACAAGTGAGTAGATGCCATATGCATCTTTCTGAGTCTGGGTTAGCTCACTCAGGATGAGCTTCTCCAGTTCCATCCATTTGGCTGGAAATTGCATGATTTCATTGTTCTTGATAGTTGAATAATATTCCATTGTGTTGTAGCTGTTGGGGGAAAAAGATATATCTTAAACTTTAAAAAAAAGGAAGGGGTTGGGTGGGTTGAGGTGGAAAAGAGTGGGAGGATGGGACTGGAGGAGGGAGTAGGGAGGGGATTATGATTGAGATGTAACTTGAAGAATTAAAAAATAAAGTAAAAAAAAAAGAATTTACCCTAGAACTTAAAAAAAAAAGGACTGTCTAAAAAGAAAGTATTAGTAAGCTTAATTATGGCTGTGTCCAACTTCTATTTGCCAGGGTTCTCCAGAGAAACAGAACCAATAGGGTGTGCTTGTACACAAGAAGAGAGAGTGGTTGATTTTAAGGTGTTGGCTCATATGGGTCAAATTGAATCCTACAGAGCAGAGTGTCAGGCAGAGATCTGAGGGAAAATTGATGATGAAGTCGGGAGTTTGAATGCAGCACGGAGGCAGAATCTTTGCTTTTGTCTTTTGTTTTTGTTTTTTTCCAAAACCATTTCAATCTTATTCTTGTAAATCCTTCATCTTACTAGAGGATACTCACCCAAATTCTGTTTCAGTGTAAATCTACCAAAATAGTTGTTAACCTCATCTTTAATAAAATGCCTGTAGCATATCATTTTAGACTAACAGTTGACCAACATACCTAAATTGTGTGTCCTTTCCAAATTAACACCTAAAATACACTCTTACATCTTTGGAAACCTTAAATGAATGTCCTTTTAAAAAGTTGTCAAGAATTATTCTAGGTTGGTGAGGAAAAGCATTATTCAAGAGACAACAATTTTTCTTTTTGTTTTAGGTATTTACCTCTGGTAAACAGGCTTATCTCTTAGTAAGGCACATTTCAGTTTGTGTAAAGGACAATGAAGGAAACATGTACTGCCATGTAAAAGAGTTCACAAGCATGTTTTGAGGCCTCTCTAGTCCTTCCTCAAAGCTGGTCCACAGAACAAGTGTTTGCCTTCCAATTCAGAAACACGCTGACAATTAACTCAAATGAATGCCACCAAATTATGCTTTCTCTTTATGTGTTCATGCATGTACATGTCAGCATGCATGCAGACATCATGAACACATTCTGTTTATGACCACTTATAAAACTCATTCCTACATGTGATCCAGCATATGTAGGACTTTATCTGAGGGACAAAGGAAGGACCTTGTAAGGAAGTGACCTGTGAGGTGAGATCTAAGCCTCAGAACCCAATCAGAGCAGTATGACTAGAGTGACTGGAGTTTATCAACTGAGAAAAGATAAGAAAGGCAAAGTGGCCATTGCACTGGGGCAGCATCCCCATAATGCAAATTTACTAGAAGCACAATGTGAAATAATAAATGGTCAATGAAGCATTTCATTTTGGGGAGGGGCATTATTTAATGTTTCTAAATTATCATTAATACTTTGATGATCAGTATATTTTTCAAAATGAAATAAGTCTTTGGACAAAAAGTCACACTGTGAACCCAGAGACTTCATGGAGAAGTTATAAAAAGATGGGAAGGGAACCTTAAGTGGTTTCTTGAAAATTTACTACAGGGGCCACATGAACAATCCTATGGCAGGAAAAAGAAACAAGGATTCCACCTGTGCCAAGGGTCAAAAATACAGTGGCCTCCACAAGAAATTTCAGGAAGAGGAAACTATGGTATTAGAAGACATCTAGTTGATGAGGTTTTCTTCCTTATCATATTGCTAGTATCGGACAACATATTAATGATAACCTCCAAGATTATTCTCCCTTCAGAACCAAAGCTCCAAGTCACAAAAGAACTATGGGAAACAAATTCATCTAAGGGTTCTAATCACAATTCAAACTGGTGAGAAGGATCTGGAGGGGCAGACATTTAGGGCCCTCCCACTTGTCAAGCGGGTGACTCTATCCTCAATGAATGTAACACTGGCATTGATGATGAAATTTTACTTTTAAATAAGAAAAAGAGACTTCATTTTATGTAAGAAATTGTAACTCTTTTCTATTTGGGAGATCTCTTTGCATTTTCTCTTGGGAAGTCAGTATACTACAAAAGTTTTTCAGTATCAATGGAGATAGACAAAGTCCACTATAAAACCATTCTAATGTTGAAATGGCTATTCAGAAAGAAGCATTTTTGCTTACATGCTCATTAAGTTAGTGTTCATTAAAGTGAGGGGATGTGAATGTCTGTGGCTATATAGACTTTATATTGGGAAATAAAAAGAAATGTAAGTTTTCACCAAATACCACAGAAAGATTTGTTTGAACAGACAAATGTTGAAAACTGACTGTGAAAATGGGAAGCTATAGGATCTCAATAATCAATTCTTCTTCCAAGACCACTATCTTCATCTAGCACCGGGTTATTGAAATAATTTCTTATTGAATTCCCATATTTCCAAATCCATCCTTTGCATATTTTGTAAAGGCTGTCTTCCAAAAAAACATATTTAGATCATGCCTTAGGGACAAATTCCAAACATTTTAGGAGAGTAGGAGAAGAAATAGAATGAAGAAGGGGGGAGAGGAAGCAGGCCAATGTCTATTGACTACTGAATAAGAGAAAGGCTTGGTCTTAATAATACATATACATTACTGAGTCTTTAAAATTAACTGAGCTCCATATTCTGCTACTATTCTCGTGTGCCATCTTAAAAATTGTGTATTGTGTAGCTATAGACTAACTTGTACTCCATTGACAATTTCATCTTTCTAGGCATAGACTCAAAGCTCTCTAAGTGAAAGCAAATATTTTACTTGTTTGGTTGAAGAATAGACAGATAGAATCTTATAGTTAAATTTTGAACTGTTTAGGAATCAAGAGGGTGTTATAGATCTAAGAAGATACTCTTAAAAGTGTGTTGAAAGATAGTATGAATGTTGAGTCACATATAGACCTTTAAACTCATGGAGTTGGGTAGATAGTAGAATGTTAAAGTCAGGGGCCAAATAGGTATAAACTGAACATTGGGAAGGTATACTGGGCCAATTTAATCTCATAAATGTGGCATAATTATATCTATTGTTTTGTATAATACTTACTGTTATAAGAGAAGGAACCAGCTGTTGGACTGAAAGGGGAAACCTCTGGAGGGAAGAGGGTGGAAGGGCGGGATAGGAAGGGGGAATAGGGAGGGGTTTGTTACTGAGATGTAACTTGAAGAAAAAAAAATAAAGTATTTATAAAAAAAAAAAAAAAAAAACAAAATTTCTCACGTTTTCTGGCATGTGATAATGTCTTCATAATCAAAAGAAGTTTCTACTTTTCTAGTCTCTTCGTGTCCTTCGAGTGACCACCCTAGGAACTGCATGAGTAAAAGTTAACCACTTAACCTCTGAGTTTGGACTTTGTGTTTTCATGTCTGTTTTCGCATGCCAGCTATGTGAATTTGAGAGTGTTTCCTTAAATCAGGTATAACTTGTGTACCTTTTGTGCTTTATTTTCCACATCTGAGAAATGAAAAATAGTCATGAGAGATTTGAATAATTCCTTCTTATGTGAAACATGAAGTCGTGTGTCTGATCCATACCATGTGGTGTCTAACACATGTTAACTTGGTCAGCAAATAGGAAATCTGTGGCAGTGCAGAAATGTCTCTAGTCTCAAGGACTCTTTATTCTTTATCTTAATCATACAAATAATATTGTAGGATTTCTTCATGTGGTGCCCTTTATCTATAATCCTAGCATTCAGGAAATAAAGGTAAGGAACCATTATCACAAGTTTGGGGCCAGCCTAATCTACACAGTAAGTTTTAAGTCTGCCAATGTCTAAAGATTCTGTTTAAATATTTATTTATCCATCCTTCTATTCATCCATCTATTCATCCATCTATCTATCTATCTATCTATCTATCTATCTATCTATCTATCTATCTGTCTATCTATCTATCTCTCTATCATCATCATCATCATCTATCATCGATCCATATACCTATCATCTATCCATCTATATCTATTTATCATCCTCTATCTAATATATATATATATGGTGAAGTTAAAAAATATAAATATATATATACACATATATATATATTTAATCTGTCAGGATAGCTAAAATTATAGTCAATGAATGCAATCAATGTCTGAAAGACATTATTTCAGGCCTTAGAAAACTCAGAACATTGTAAAAGTGAATCATCTTCTCAACATAATCTAAGAGACCAGCCATTAGGATTCATGGCTGTGCACTAGAAATGTTGGAACATTTTTTCCCCAACTGATAGATTTTTTCCCCCTAAATTTATATGCAAGGTTGCCTCTGAGATCACATTATTTTAATGGTTGTTGTCATTATTATCCATTTAAATAAAGAGGAATTTAGTTTGAAGAGAAACTATAACCTTTCTTTATTTTAATTCACATTTTGTACAGGAAAACCATGACTTGCAGGTTCAAAGGAGAAGCCTTTAAAAGGGCTTGTAAAAGGCCTCATAGGCTTCTTGGACATCAAATAGCTCAGCAAAACAGCATTATGATGATTTAAATGTAAATGAATTGAAAACATATGGATCACATTCCCTGGGAAGTACACATGGGTTGAGAAATTAAGGGAGAGCGGCCTGACAAAATGCACAGCACTTGGCTTAGCACAAAAATGTTTGAATAATGGGATCAATTTTTTGCCAAATCCCGAAGGCCACAGGTTTGTCCTAGGGATATTTTCACCAAGCCTGTGGGTTTTGAGGTTGTTTGGCTTTGAGAGTTGTGTTAACCTGTCAAAGCCAGCTCCTGCAATGGCCGCTCCTGTGCCCTTCCAGACATGGTGTGCTGGGTGTGTAGTCACTAAAGAGTCCTAGGTTCTAAGGCAACTGACATAAATGCACATTGAAAGAGATGCTTGGATTTCCCCCTCACCCTTCCTTTTCTGGTTTTCCTTTCCCTTTCCTTCACCTTTTTACCTTCACCATTTTGATTCTTTATTTATTATTTTTTTTCTTTTTCTCACCTCCAAGGATCTTATTTATTCCCTTAGGAAGAATTATCGTCAGCCTGCTTATTATCATCAGGGAAGCCTGCGAGGGTTGTTGGGATGAATTATCCATTGTCTAATAATTTTTCTTCTTTAAAATTAGCCATCTCAGATGGAAAATGTGAAAGCTTTTCTCTAAATGGCTTAGCATTCACCACGGCATAAGAAGAAATCCTGGCTCTAGAGATGCTGTCTTTTAAGTATCTCATAGTCTCTGGAAAGCAACATCATTTAATTCAGCTTATTTTAAAAAGCAATTTATTGTTATTAACATCCTTTCTATGTATAATTAATTAATTCCTTTCCACCAAGTTGGCGCATAGACGATTAGAGATCTGAGGCTAATTCATTCCTGTCCAGCTTCGATAGAGGCAGGTGTGACAGTAACGAGATCTGGCTTTTGTGTGTGTGTGCTACAGAATATACTGCCTCTTGATAAGCAGCTACAGAATGGATAGTTAAAACCATCCGCATGGATTTGCTTCCCATATGGAATTAATTGCCTCTGGAATAGTTAAAGCCAAAAGATCTCTACAATTTCAAAAGCTTCTCTTATCTTTCTCAGCGTATGGCTGTTGACAGGAGTGAAACACATCTATCCTCGTTTATTATATCAGTCTCATCAAGTGTGGACGTGTTGATGGGGGACTGTTACAGAACCAGATGGTCTAAGCTGGTCTTTTAGGTTTCAGGCTTCCCCTGTCCCTGATTTTACAAGTCCAGGCAAAGGCTGTCCCATGCTTGTGCTGATCTTTTAGAACCTGACCTATTAACATCTAGTCCAGCCTCCTGCTGGTCCTGAACAGGGCCCCAAGAACCCAAACAGCATGTTTCTGTGTTCCTTTACCCCTGTATCATCAGAACACATGCTTTTAAAAAACCCGTTATACTGCTGGTAGTGGCTTACAGAAAGAAGTCTGTCTAGCTTTAGGACTCTGGTTAGTCCAAGTTTTTTCCTCAGATTGCTATAATAATGCCACCTTCCTTCTTTCTCAAACTGTATAAAGTCTTGACTAGCCACCCCCCTTTTTCTTCTCCTGGCATTTTAATCTAAGCTAATAAAGAACATAATATAGCGGCAATTGGTCTTCTAGTCATCTCTGCCACTCTCATGATGTTGATTGTCATTATATCATTGACTATTTCTGCAACTTTCACCTGTGCCAAAAACAAGTACTTTAGACCCCTGTCAGCCACCTTAACAAGTGTCATTATCATCACGTGGCACAGAGAATGAAAGTGAGGCCCAGGTAGATTCTTCTTGGGAGTCAGGAGCAGGAGTAACTGTACTGTATTTAGAAAATCTGACCAGAGGGGAAATATTCAGTGAAGATCTGCACTCCCCTTGCCTGTTTTTCAGCATATACTACTTTACTCCACCAAGTTTGAAATCTTGGAAATGGGAAATGCTGGCAAGGGAGAGGAGAATCCTCATGAAAGACCTCTAGGTTCTGTGGAAATGTCTTGCATTTCCTGTGACACAGTTTCCTCGTCTTTGAGATGATATTCTAGAGTGTCTTTGTCATAAAATCTCTGTGAGGGCTGATAAATAATTTTGGACCATTGTTTGTCTCTATGTCTAATAATCACTGCCTCCAAATCAATGTTATATTTTTTCCATGAATCCTACCAAGTCTTCATTTTTCATCTTGGTTGGAATTACCAGTGAGTTTCAGTATAGTATTTGTCAAAGTGAAAATTCTGGGAATTGACCTTTCATTTTTTCTCATCTCCAAAATGATCAATTTTAATAGTTCCTTTGATTCTACCCCAAAATATCTTGTTCATGGCTACAGCCTTGACTGAGCTCATTTAGATGATGGCAGTCAGTAACTTCATTTATGAATAACTGATAAAATATTTTTATGAATAGTTTCCAATTTCTAGAAAAAAAATTTCAACCATTTGGTATGCGCAGTATTTCTGTTTGTTGTTCCTAAATATACTGTGTATGTAGTTCCTTACCTCTGAGACAATGACCATAATTTGTACTTTATCTGATAGATCATTCTGAGAGAAGATTACATGCTCTAAATCTTGGGTCCTTAATCTCTTCAACCCTCTAACCTGAGATAATTGAACATAACTCAGAGCAAAGCCTTCGTGAGAGAACAGTAAATGAATGTATCTCGAGCACTTAGCCTGGTTTTTGACTCCTCAGTGTGACCTTCAATAATCTTTTTAACATATTTGTTCTTCATCTCTACTTTTTATAAGAAATTAATAGTACCTACAGCACTGAGATATGAAACTGAATCACCCAGCACATGTAAAGTGGCCCATGATGGTGCTTATAATCTTCATCTTTCTTTTCTTATTATTTCTGTAACTCACTTAGAAAATTCCATGACACTAATTTGTGAATGAGGAAGATTTGGTGAATTTACTGCAACACATTTCATATATTCTGAAAATAACATTGCATTAGAACAGCACTTCCCGAGACTGAGGCCAAATGCCATCACCATTTGAAATCATCCCCATGGACTCCGCCCTCCTATGGATCAACCTACTGCTATCTTTGTGTCTTTAGCCTGTAGCCTGTATTTATAGAAAAGCATATGACAGTGTGATGCAAGAATTACCTGTCTATATGTCTGTGTTCCCCTTGGGGTTATAAGCCTATAGTTTCTGCTATGCATAGTTTTAAAATATTGTATTTTAATCTCCTTATCCTTCCTAGTCTACCTCCAGCTGCCTCCTCTGAGCCTGGCCATCAGTCAGCGGGCCAGAGAAGTTGACTGAATGCACTCTGAATTGGGTAATGAGCCATTGTCCCACCTTTGTGGCTGCCTTTGCAAACACCTAAGGTTTAATTTGGGACTGTGGCTGAGTTGGATGAGCTTCAGAGACCAGAATGTTGTCGTAGCAGCAGGGACCCCAGAAACTTGGCTCTTAGAACATTTTGACAAGAAAAATGTCTGCATTTCATGATACCTGGGTGTTTAGTCCCTGCTTTTCTCAAACACAGTTGGGCTTTCATGTGGTCTTACGCTTGCTTATTGATACCCAGTGTTTTTCTTGTTGGACCAAATGTGGCAACATATTATTTATTTGACACTGAAATAATCTATTCAATTGGATGGAAAAGAACATATTAGTCAAATGAAATTGATGTCTGGTAGCCATGCACATTCGGCCAAATAGTCTTCCCTTGGATCCTGTTCACAGCTGCTGCTCCAGCTGCTTGACACCCAGCCACATTTGCACACAGAGGTTTATTTTCCCTGGCTCTGCTGCGATGCTAAAACCAACTTTCCGATTCAGTCTCCACCTCCGCCTTTAACGGTTGGACAGTAGGAACACTGTGTGATGATTCCCTAGGACAGACCAAGAGGGATGACTGTTTTAATAGCACTTTATGACTCCTCAGGATGGACTGGAAACATCACCACAAGTGGCAAAAAGGGATTCGCCAAGGAGTGAGGACGCCTGGGTAGTTAGAATCTGAGCTGGAAGCAAAACCATGGGCAGAAACAGGGCTGAGGTCCTTCAGTGTAAATTCCAGGAACTGGAAAGGAAGCTTGAGGGCATGGCCATTGGGGTTTTCAGAAATATGCTAATTATGCAATATTCACAACTGGTGAGGGAGACATGACAAAATCACCAGAAGATGGAATGACTAAAACATGGGCTCCTGGTTTCAGAGTGATTCACAAGGACTGTACAAAGGAAAGGAGGCAACATTCTTTAGCTATACTTTCATTATTGTCTTGGTTTCTCTGTGTCTATCCCTCTGTTATTTCTGTCTCTCCCTTTACTCTTGCTTTCAGAACAGGGAAACAAAATAAGCCTGCAGAACCTTATTGCAGGAGCGAATAGTACATTGCATTATCTGTGTTTAGGATCAAAATATGAAAGATTGGCCTATGCAGCTAGAAATTCATTGATTAGATTTAGCTTTCAAATTAGATGATCATAAAGGTCAGCTGTAGTTTTGTGTCTTGAATCTACACAATGAGCAGCATCTGAAATCCATTTCTAAAATGGTCAAGGAATGAAACAAGTTCCTGGTAGAAAAATTCTCACTTTTTAGGAGCCAAAGACAAAATAAACACAAAACAAAACAACCAAAACCAAAAAAGAAATAAAGAAAGAATGTAGAAAAGGAAAGAAAGAAAGAAAGTCCCCACTAGTCTATAATGAAGCTTCAACCTGTATTTTGGAGCAATATTAGTACCAAAGTTTTCTCATCTAGTCTGTTCAAGTCTGCAGGGATGTCTCAGCTAACGTGTGAGGATTTTTGTTGTGCCAGGACAGGGTGCCAAAAGTTGTGTATTCATGAAAACCCAAAGGGCCTCCTGGAAGAGACATTACAAACTTACCACCACTTCCCAGAACCAAGACTTGAATGAGGACAAAGGCTGCCTTAAGCCTTGGAGTTTGTAACCTTATATCAGAAGGAATTCATTTGGGGAAAAGTTTTAAATATGCCAATGAAATTACTCATATCATGTGCCACATACTAAAAACAGTCAATTAGTTGTTTCTTCTAGAGTTATGTTTAAAAGGTTTCTGAGACTCTATGAAGACCCTATGGGGACATAGTGCAACAGCCACTTTGCAGTACCTACCATCTAATACGATCACTAAGCTTCTTATTACCCCAGCTGTGGAAAGAGAAGCACTTACACATGCATTATTACATTTTGCTATTCAAATGGGATCTGCTCTGTCTCAGAAACCAACTAGGATTTTTGTTAATTTCACCACAAATAAAGATAATCATATAAAATTGTCATTCAAAATGAAAAGATCCTTTCTTCGTGTCACAAAACAGTGAGAAGAAAAGCAAGGATGAAGTGAAGGCTCCCATTTGTCACTCTTCCCTCTACCATCTCTTGTCTCCCGATCTTCATTTGGGAGCATGTGACTATAAAGCCTCCCTAGCCATATGCCTGGTGTCTAAGTCAGAATGCCTGGTTCTTCCACAGAGTTTAAAAACTGGGGCTCTCAATGGGTTCGTGAAACATTTTATGTGTAAAGAAAAGTTAGAAATTGTTAAAGAAGCATTATGAAAATAAATTTACATACAGTCTTTTTTGTGCTTTCCCTTATTCTAGAACGAGAGGAAAAAGATAATTTTCTTTGACTTATGTTGCAGTACTAAAATCAAAAGAGGAGATTAAACCTGTATATGAAGAATATCAATGTTATGTAAAATAATGTAGTACAGAGGAAAAAGTAATTATATTGTTCTTGAAATGCAGGATAATATATTAATATATAAACTATGAATTAGTATAATTATTTATGTATAATATGTTTGTAATTATGTATATTTGCATAGTAGAGAGATGTATAAAAGCTTAGAGAAAAACTTCTTTTATGTTCTATTAAGAAAGTGTAAAAACCCCCTTTGTCACCTAACACATAAGCAGGTCCTGGTCAGGAGAGTGTGGGCATCTTGCTGAATTCTGCCCGTCACATTTTCATAATGTTCACAGAATACACTTTATGAAGGTGTTGTCTGCACATTTTTTGTACTGTAAAGTTACTTCTCCCCCTCATTGTGACTAATAACTTTCATGGAGGAATGTCATTGGGATTGTATAACTATCCTGTTTCTTACATGTTTTGTTTAGTTTTACAGCAAGAGCCTCATAGTTAAATTTTGAGTTGTTTAGAAATCAAGAGGGTGTTCTGCATCTAAGAAGATGTTTTTAAAATTGTGATGCAAGTTAGGATGGAAGCTGAGTTAGATATAGAACTTTAAACTCATGGAGATGGTTAGATAGTAGAATGTTAAAGTTAGGTGCCAAATACATATGGACTGGACATTGGAAATGTATGCTAAGCCCTATAACTCTCATAATTATTTCTGTTGTTTTGTATTGTATTTATTGTTATAAGAGAAAGAATCATTTGTTGGACTGAAAGGGGGAACTGTTGGGGGGGGGGGGAAAGATAGACCTTAAACTTAAAAAAAAGGAAGAGGATGGAGGGTTGAGGGGGAAGAGGGTGGGAGGATGGGACTGGAGGGGGGAGTAGGGAGGGGATTATGATTGAGATATAACTTGAAGAAATAAAAAAATAAATTATAAAAAAAAGAAAGTGTAAAAACCATCGAAAGCAAGATTTGTTCAGACTTGTAGGAATCTTGTCTTCATTAAACATACTGGATTTGATTTCAGCAAAGGGAGGATGTGGGAGCTACCAACAGGCAAACTCAAGGGAGTTTGAGTTTGGGAAAGAGTTGAGAAGGGAAAACTCAAATGTAAATAATAGAGAGGCCACACATTAGAGTTAGACATGACAACAGAAGTAGAAATTAATGACTAAGGAGGTGGAACAGAGCCATCCTTGACAGTTGAACGTCACATTGATAAAATCCACCAGCAAACCCTTTTGATCTGTTTAAGATTCCCTAGGAGGCCACACTACTTACATCTATAAACGTTATAGGATTGCCTTTTGCTCCAGACACATAGCTATGTGGTCTTATATGATAATGTCCATTATATATGGCTTCTTAGATTTAGATTTTTTTTAATAATTTATTTTTTATTTCTTCAAGTTACATCTCAATCACAATCCCCTCCCTACTCCCCCCTCCAGTCCCACCCTTCCACCCTCCTCCCCCTCAACCCCCCATCCTCTTCCCTTCTTTTTTTTTTTTTTAGTTTAAGGTATTTCTTTTTCCCCCCAACAGCTCTCCCTTTCAGTCCAAAAAATGGTTCTTTTTCTTATAACTATAAATACAATACAAAACAACAGAAATAGATAGGCCACAATTATAAGAGTTATATGGCTTAGCATACATTCCCAATGTCCAGTCCATATGTATTTGGCACCTGACTTTAACATTCTACTATCTAACCATCTCCATGTGTTTAAAGTTCTATATCTAACTCAGCTTTCATACTAACTTGCCTCATAATTTTAAAAATATCTTCTTAGATCCAGAACACCCTCTTGATTCCTAAA
>CAJQZJ010000203.1:538334-553596 GCA_907164525.1 Lophiomys imhausi
AATCTTAATTTTGTATCAATATACAAAGATCAATACCGATGTAGCCCTATACAATCTTAAAGATCAAGGACAGATTATTGAATATAGCCTTATACCTTTGTATACTGATACAAAATTAATATTATATTTGGCTAAATTGGTGTTGATCATTGTATATTAATGCAAAATTAAGATTTAGATTTTTTAAATAGTTAAGATTAGACCCTCTGGTTATCATTCACATTAGCAGTTGAAGGCTGCAGTAGACACTTAGGATTAGTGGGGGCCATATAGTAGAACACAGACAGTGTTTCCATCACTGTTGAACATTACATGGAAATGTGCTGGTGTAGACCAAAAGGCGAAAAATTCTTTATTAAACTAGCTTCATAATGCCAAACAAAATAGTCTGCACTAACTGTATAGAGTTGTTTCTTTCTGCTGTTTTTCTAACATTTCTTACTCAAATCTCAATCATGGACATATGCAATGAATACTGACTGTAAACCTACCTACTTTGTCTGATGAGCTAGCTGACTCTATAAGCCCTTGAAGATTTTCGCAGCATTTTGGTTTTTTTGTTGTTGTTGTTTGAGGGGAGAGTGCTATTGATTTTTTTCCAAGTCAGAAATCATTAAATTTGACAGGAATTTTGGCCTGGTGTGTTTTGATATTATTATTATTTTATTTCCAGTCTTCAAGACTGCTCTTCAAGGTCAGGGTTTCCATTTGATTTTTAGCCTTATGAGCATATTGAGATATTAAGAAAATAATAAAGAAACATAATGATGAAAGGGCAAATCAGTGATGAACACTGCTCTCCAGCCACAAATTGGACTACTATCACTGTGTATTTCTTACTTGGTAGAAGAGGAATACACAGACATAATTATGATATAAATGGTAGGTGTTAAAAGACTAGAGCAGGGCCCAAGGAGATGACTCAGGAGGTAAATGTGCTTGTTCTAAGCCTGGTGACCCGAGTTCCATGCCCTGGACCCACATGTTAAAGAAGGGAACTGATTCCTGTGGGTTGTCCTTCAACCTCCACATACACAGTGTGACATGCATGCTTACACACATACAAGTAAACAGAAACAATATATATCAATAATCTCTTTTAAGTCCAGTGCAGAGAGTGTCCTAATTTTCTTCCTGTTACATTCCCATCGAAATTTGTGCACATGGCAAACATTCTTCTTCATTGTTTAAAAGTAAAAATACATAATTTTCAGGCTGTGCATGACTGTTTCTTGACATATTGTCATTTTCGCCACATGGATATTCACTTGGGGAGTGGCCCTCTGAAGAGCTTTATGAATTCATAAATCCTTCACTGGTACCAAACTTCTAAAGTCAATTCACAGCAATTCAGCATCAGCATTAGGGACTTGAAAGACCAGTGTACTGCCTGATACTATTAAAAATGAGGTGGTAAGCTTCCTTTTTCACTGTTTTAAAGTGCACAAAGATGGAGCAGTGATTAAGGGAATGGTCAACCAATGATTGACATATCTAGAGACCCACTCCATGGGAGAGAGCCAACTCCTGACAATTAATGATACTTTACTATGCTAACAGACAGGAACCTAACATAACTATCCTCTGAGGGGCCTCACCTAGCAGCGGACCAAAACAGATGCTGAGACCCACAGGCAAACATAAAGTGGAGCTTGGAGAGCCTTGTAGAAGAGTGGGAGTGGACAAGAGCGACCAAGAGAGGACAAGAACTCCACAAGATTGACTCAGTCAAATAACATGGCCCCTGGGGAATTATAGAGACTGAAACACCAACCAGAAAAGCATGTATGGATTTGACTTAAGCCTCCTACACATATGTAGCTGATAGGCAGCTTTGTCTTCATGTAGATCCCCTACCAAATGGAACAGGTGATTTCTCAGGCATGGACTCTGTTGCCTGTTAGTGAATGACTTTACTCTAGCTGAGCTGCCTTGTATGGCCTCAGTGAAAGAGGATGCTCTTAGTCCTAAAGCTACTTAAAGATCGGGTGGGGGGGATTGATGGGGGATGTCCCCCTTTCCTGTGGAGAAGGGGAAGGGGGAAAGGAAGAAGAAGGTGGAAGGGTGGGACTGGGTGGAAAGGAGTGAAGGGTTTATGACTGGGATATAAAATGAATAAATAAATTTATTAAAAAATTTTTAAAATTAAATAGATTTAAAAGATATTTCTACAAGACAGGCTGAGAAAAAAAGACTACAATTAGATTCTTAGGTCATTAGAGGTCTTCTAGCCTCTAATATTTCTTGTCAGTAAGACCAAGTGATTTTCCTGTGACAGTGACATGGGCTTCTTTTGACACAAAGCAGGTCCTGGTCAAAGAAGAACTGGTAAGGTACAAGGACCAGTCACTTGATTCTCATCTTCTCATCCATTCTGCTTCTCTGTTAGTTGTAACTCCTGGGTGTAAAGTTTGACACGATTTGAGAGAAGTGTCTTTTATTCTTCACACACAAAGTTCTAAACATACTGTGGCTTTGCTATGATTTTTCAATTTCAGTCACAGTGAAGAGGAGTAGACAGAAGAGAAAAATCTGTGCTCAAATTTATATTGAGCATGATTCTCATAATTGCTACCCTGCTTTGAATAGCTCCTCTGACCTACGCGATTGTCATTTTTTTTCTCCTGAAAGTGGCTAAAGTTATTCTTTACAGTAATACAGCTGTTAATGGCCCAAAGTCATTGTTTTGAGACTACACATTCCTACTTTTGAACTACAGTTTTTACTGTGATTCATTTTAATAATAGTAATAAAAATCCCTTTCTTCCAAAGACTCATTGCTCTGCTGGAAAATCTGGTGGAAACTCCACAGTTTTCCTTATCTTCTCAAAACTACACAAGCACATAAGGGATTGTTTCTTTTTTTTTTTTTTTTTTTTTGGTTTTTCGAGACAGGGTTTCTCTGTGTATCCTTGGCTGTCCTGGATTCACTTTGTAGACCAGGCTGGCCTTGAACTCACAAAGATTCGTCTGCCTCTGCCTCCCAAGTGCTGGGATTAAAGGCGTGCGCCACCACCGCCCAGCGGATTGTTTCATTTTTGAAGAACATATTTTACTTCATTCTGATTACTCTTCCTTGTTTTATTTCTTCTTGTCTTTGAAAAACTCATAAAACATAAAGGTAACACTGGTTCCCTCCAGGATATCAGGAGCCCCTGTGTTTACAGAAGTGCCATCAAAGAACTAAAATCAAGAAGATAAAGATGTTTCAGACTGCCTGTTCTAGGCTAACTGAGACTTGGGAGTTGTGTTTAAAAAATCTTTACCATTCACCATGACTCTCATCGTCTCCCATCAGCCATCATCAAAGACCAAGCTTCAAGAACTAAAAAGTACTAATGTTGCAGTAGCTGTAACTTTAATTTATCCCACCTTTCCCACAGTTTAATGCAACACAAATGAAATCTTAAAAAGCTTTACAGGTCATCTGATTGTTTAAGAAGGAGTTGTAAAGTGCTATTTAAAAATATTTTCCTTTATTCTAACATCTTCATACATTATCAATCAATTAAAGCATAAAAAAATTAAAACATTAGGATATAATCCCTCTGCAGTGGGTTTTCAAGAAAGGTGACATTTTTTTGATGTATGTCAAACTTTGTTTCATCTTAGAAAATGTATTTCTTAATAGCAACAATACATCACAGTACAGTAATATCTATAAACACTATGAATATTTTCTATTTTGTGCATTAAATGAATTTTGAAAGTAATTATTTGAACCAAATCACTTGGTTTTAGATACTAATGCTCCTGTTAAGTAATTCTCTATTTTAAAAAAATTCCACATTTACCATGCACTACATATATCCCTAGTATTTGGGACCCTTTAAAAAACCTCTGTTTTTGTTTATGAACATTTGTTTATAATATTGTAATTAGAAGCATACACACTGGATCTTTTCTTTGAAAGCCTTTTCCTTGTTCATTCAATCTTCCAACATAGGGAGAACTTTTCACTACCTTTTTCACTTTAAAATAGGCAATCCATGCTACTCCATTTTCTGTGGGATCTACATTGATTATTCCACAAAAAAAAAACGTTTGTGTTTCTTTGATTCATCAGAGAACCATATGCACTTCTGCAGTTGCCACTAAAATCAGCTCACTTTTTAATCTGCAGTCCATTACTTCTTCGTTTTTGTGTAGTCCTAAGGAAAATTAGTATAAAGAAATATTAGAAAGGTACCTAATGGTCATTTCTATACATGCCTTTCAGTGTCACCTCTATCTTTACAGGCATAAAACTGGTTCATCATTTTCTTGACAATTTTGCTGTCACTCTAACCTCAGTGTTTCTACTGCTAAGGCCAAGCTTCTCAAGCTCCAGGCTAAAACTGGGGCATTCATCTTTGATTTAAAAAAGTTTCTGTTTTCCCAAATCTAGAGCATCCCCTTTATTTATTTATATTCCTTTATTTGCTTTTTGTCCAACTGCAGACAGTCACTACTCTCCTATCACACTAATGCCTTGTCAATATTATCCTATCTGCTTCCATTGCTTTTGATTCATTTTCAGCCCATCTTTTCCATTCAACCTATCAAATGCATGCAAAGTTCTGTGACACATTTCCTTGAAGTGGTACTCTCCTGTTCTTCTCTTGCTCAAACCTCCATGTCAGAAGCTCCAACTCCAAATCCTTGATCTAGATCCCTCTACACACTGTGGTGTACATGCTTCTTTCTTATGTAATATCACTACTAACACTAATATTTGCATAATGATTTTGGTGTCTTCTGCCAGACATTTAGCTGTGAGCTTTGGCTATGTAATCTGATCAAATTCTGGCAACAAGCAGGTAGTGGATATGATTACATGCATCATTCACTAAGTGATACTGAAAATCAGGGGGCCTTGAATAGCTCACACAAACTTAATAGCCACAGACATAGAATTTAGACCCATGGCATAACCTAAAGTCTATGCTCTCCAGCCACCATTTATGATGCTTCTGTTCCATTCCATTTTCTAATGTATGACTTAAAGATTTTTTATTTTTGTTATGTTTCTTGCCAGCATCTTTTTCTCACACCACTGTAGCAGAATGTGTCTGCTTCTGTATAATAAATTGTTATTTATTTTTCAAAACCCATCAAAATTCTCATTTCCTTTTTAAATCTGGTCTAAATGCTCTGTCATAAAAGTACTTACACCCAGTTGAAATTTCTGAATATATATCCCTTTTGTTACTTTTGTTTACCTTGTTGTAGACTTATTCTTGCACTATGTGGTATTTATGCTTTTTTTGAGTTTTTGTGTGCTCTTAAATTGTAGTAATTCTTTAATCATATTATAAGTAACTGTCAACTTTCAATGCCTTGCATTTAGTAAGAGGGAAATATTTCATGATTTTATTGTTTTAAAAATTCAGTAAATTTAGTTGCACAGCTGGACTGATATACCCATGCTGATCAATTCAGTCATGAATCCAGTTGTTCATTCAAGTAATGCCATGGGTTTGGGCTTGCTGTGAAGTTTACACACACACACACACACACACACACACACACACACACACACACACACCCCAGGTCATAAAGAATAGAGGACATAAAGACTCCTTCAAAATTTCAGTTGTATGGTATATATTAGTAAAAAGTCTGGGGCTGGAGAGATGGCTCAGAGGATAACAGGACTGACTGCTTTTCCAGAGGATCTGAGTTCAATTTCCAGCACCCACATGGCAGCTCACAGCTATCTGTAACTGAAAGGTCCCATCCAGAGGATCTGACACCCCTCCACACACAATACATGGAACAAAATACCAATGCACATAAAAAATAAATAAGTCTTTAAAAATGTTATGTGTAAAAGTCAGGGTTTAAAAATTAGTTTTTAGAAAAGGACTTGAAAAATCCTCTATTAAAAGGAATCGACAAGTATTAAATAAAAATTTGTAGATAGAAACAATTTTCTCTGTACCACTCCAAGAGTGAACAACGTATACCAAATCCAAACTGCAAAAGTAGAAGTCAGTACCTCCCTTCCTCTTTCACCGACAGCAACCTTGGTAACTAGATCTCTATATTACAGCTTAGGTTCAATTCCCAGCAAAACACACATACATATGCACACACACACACACACACACACACACACACACACACACACACACAGAGAGAGAGAGAGAGAGAGAGAGAGAGAGAGAGAGAGAGAGAGAGAGAGAGAGGATGGGGAGGGAGAGAGAGTAAAACAAAAACAAAGGACAAACAAAGTTAAAATGCAGGATTAACAAAGTTAAAATGCACGATTTCTATCTCCCCTTTCTTTAAAACAATAGTTATTCCTGGAACACTCTTCACAGATTCTGAAAATAAGATCTTGCTTTGGAGAAAATGCCCATAAGCTAGGTTTGCCATGTTTGGATGGTGAACACCTCTTGAGAAAGGAAGCTCAGTACTCTCGATGTAGCCAATCTGTTAGACATTTGTGATGGCCCAACAGCACCTTTGGCTCACCCATCCTCTCTGTATCAATGCTCCATTCTTCCTCATTATGAGTGATGAGATGTTTCTCATTTAACTACAGAACATAAGACAAACATTCTTGCTTTTTTCCCATTGTGACTGTTTTAATTATTTGAAGGACCTCCTAGGATGCTTCATAATCTTCTCTTCCCATCCCATCAAAAATCTCTCTAGTTCTTGGAGACAAGGATCCTTGGGTTTGGATTCCAGATGTCTCAACATCCTGGTCTTTCCCCTTTGGATATTCTTCCCTATCCTGAGAATACAATAAGACAGATGTGGTCTGAGGTGGGCAGAACAAATGGAGTCCTTCACTTATCCTTCAGCAATGTTCTAGTCTTCGTTAGAGCCTGAACATTCATTAGTTTTTAACACAGTAGCACTATGCTTACGGCTTCTGCTGAACTTGTGGTCTAGAGCCCGGGCTTTTAATTTTCCCCAGGAAGTACAGTGCAGTCATGGATCTTTCATCCTGTCCTTATGTAACTGATTTTTGTATGAAATTATGTGTAAGGCTTCTCCTTTGTGCTTTTTGTGACTTTTATCATGTTTGTCTCCAGAAGTGCATGATGGGACAACAGAGGGAAAAACAAAACAGCAGTAACAATAAAAGCCCACAAGATTCTTGGCTGCTGTGGAAGCTGAGGATCTGGAATGGCTCTGGTGAATTACAATAAGAGTTCCACTCAACAACCCCAAGCCTTATGGATATTAAAAACATGAAAACAAGCAGAATGAAGAGAAATCCTACTAAACCGCTGGCTTGTGAGAGCTGCGATTTTCATTTAGTAAAACTAAAATGGGAAGGCGAGGAGGGAAACCCTAAATCCACAGGAGCTGAGTCTCTGGCCAGGACCCTATTTTTCACTCTTGAAACCTTTCTGCCTTCATTACACTTGAGCAAGAATTGGGGGGAGGACATACTTTAAAAATTCAGAGTGTTCTGGCATCCCCTGCTCTGGGCTTGTTAGAGCTTTTCAGCGACATTTCCAATAGCTCATAAATTACCCTTCCCTCCAGGGTTCCAGGGACCTCAAGAACTTCTGACTACTTGGACTCTCAGAGCAAGTGTCTCCTAATAAACTTCTCCCCTTGGAAGTAGGGGACATCTCTCTTCCAAATGACAGATCATTGTTAAAAGCAACATTTTCCACAACAGGAAAGTGAATTGTTATTTTGTTTCCTCCATTGATTTCCTGCTTTCTATGAATGATTTGCTGTGTGGATAACAGGAGATGCTCATGCACCTGTTTTATTATTTCATTATGTCTGCCGTAGCAAATGTCACAGGCTAGGTAACTGAGATAGCAGAAATTTACTTCCTCATTCTTCTGGAGACAAGAAACTCATGATCAAGGTTCTGGTGGTCCTTGTTTATTCTGAAGCCCGTCTATGGGCTGAGAGTGCAGACTTCCTGTGTTGTCTTCTCAATGTTCATCTGTTTGAGCCTTTACGCCAATTTTCCCTTCTTAGAAGTACCTCCGTCGTGATGGAGTAGATCTTACCCTGATGATCTTACTTTTTCTTATTTACCACTTTGAAGGCCCTCTGTTAATTAGTGTTCTAGTCACTGTGGTAAAATATTTGAAAGAAGGAAGAAAGGATGTATTCTGTCTCGTAGGTTCAGTGGACACAGGCCAGCATAGTGGGAAAAGCATGATGGAGAAAGAGCAGCTTGTGGTTGTAACAGCTGAAGTTTAAGGCAGTTGGTTTTGTCATTGTCAGAAAGTAGTATGCTTGGTTCAGAACTGGGGCCAGGTTATAACTCAAAAGGCCCAGTCATCAGCGACCCACTTTCTCCAGCTAGCCCCCATTCCCTAACAGTCACACATTTCCCTCCAACTGGGAACTAAATGTTCTAACTCCTGAGCCTACTAAGAACAGTTCATACTCAACCTAGAGCAGATACTGTCTCCAAATATAGTTACTTTGTGAAATGTTGGGTGTTTGAATGTTGCAAGAATATAACTCAGACAGTAATAGAACCTTCACTCAGATTCACATCTCTGGACTTAGGCATCCTTTGCAAGTGCGAGCTGTGAGCTTCACTGTTCACTCATTTCGGCATCTTCTCTGGGAGACGTGTCTGGTTGAAAAGAGCTGTCTAGCACAGACATGGCAGCGAGACGGAGGAGGCAACCCCACAACTGAATGACAAAAAGATGCCTAGCATGGAAACTCCAGAATGTCAAGTGCAACTCCTCTCTGATCTCATTCTCTCAGACCGAGGGAAGGAGGAAGATTTGGAGACAAGCATAGAAGATGCCTGTTTCCTTGCCTCTCCAAGTGAGACAATGTTTGGAGTAAGACGCAGGCTCCAGCACTCCCTAGGAGATGAGACAGAGGCTATACTCCTGTGGGAGGATCTCTGTCTAGCCTATCTCCCGCTTATCTAGGTTTTCTCACCATTTTCTCTTAAAACATTTCTCCTCAGAACCACTGGCGATTTCCATCTCCGGTTCTGCTTCATGGAAAGACAGAGCCAGGGATCTACTTTGACATCATAGCATTTGTTTAAACACTAAACTTTGGAAGTACAGAATTTATTTACTTTAGCAAATGTTTACTGAGAATAATACAGAAAACTAAGCTTCTCTGTGTGAAAAGCTTCTTGCGGGCAGCTGTGAGTCTAACCCCTTTCTGCTTCTGTGTAGCAGAATGCAAAACTCAGTGAACATTTAGTGAACAGCGCTTTGTTGTGGAAGAACTGTGATGATGTAGCCCCGTCCAACAGGAAGCAACTCTACAATTTTAGTGGGGAATACAAACAAACAGGAAATTAACGCATACAATCCACATTTGTCTACATAAAGCACAGAAAAGTGAAAGGGCTGTTAAAGAATGAGGGTCAAGGGCGTGGTTTATGGGAGATAAGGTACACATCTGAGACAATCTCTTAAAGCTGGGTGAATGGTGAATGTAACTTTTATAAAGAAGAGAAAACAATATCATTCCTGGTGCTTCGAGAATACTATCCAGATTCTATGCGGAATACTTGGCATGCATCATTTCATTTAATATTTGAAGATTATCTTGGCATGAAAATTATTAAAAAGTACATTTTTAAAAGGGTGTGTTATACCAAATACCCACATCTTTCCAGATTTACGCCCATCCTTTAATTAAGGATGTTCAGTAAGGAACAATATGATGCACTCATGTGACAGCATCAGAAGATCTCTTCCAATAGCATGCTTACTAAGTAGATGCTTTGGGAAATAATACTTGGAAAAAGAAATTGAGGATCTGATTATAGAATGCTAGGACAACTATGCTAAGAAGTGAGATTTTGTTCTTGTCAGGTCCAAAAGAAACTCTGAGTGAACTGTGGTTTCTGTCAATGTACAAAGTGCATGCTGGCCTCCAGACTCTCTCAGCATTGCAGGTACCTGTTCCAGAGCCCATGATGGCATCCTGCTTCTCTCAGTTCATCTAACCCAGCCCCAGACCCTAAACTTCTCCAGCTTATGAGCTTTCCTTCTCCCAACTTCTCATTCATATATAATCTTGCCATTTTGACCATGTGCCTTGCCTTGGCTTTCTTGGCTCTTGATTCTCTTGTTCTCTCCCCTCCCTTGTCCCTCTCTCTTCTCTTCCTCTCTTGCTTTCTTCTTTTCTGACCTGGTTCAGTCTCTGTCTATGTTAGTCTAGTACTTTCTCTCCCTGTTCTGGACTCTTCTACATGCCTCTGGCTAGGCCTTCACTCACATCTACAATAAAAATCTCAACTGTATCTTGGAATGGTCATGTCCTCAAATTTGGTGCGGAAACCTCTAATTTATATGTGGCTTAGATCTATAAAACATGGGAAGTGGCCAAAGGGGACTTAGTAGGAAAGTTGAATGACTGTATTTTTTTTTTTTTTGTCTCTCAAGGGAACATGGATAGCTTAAGCTCAAGTGTATATTTCCTGATTATTCTTTTCTACTTATATTTGGATCAGATACTAATGATTTTTATTTTCATGACTTTTCTAGGATCTTTGATTTCCCATAACTTATATAATACTTTATTTTTCATTATATATGTGACTTTCTCCTCATTCTTTGTGAAATGCTTACTTATTTTTTTTTTTTTACTAAATAATAACATTTTAATTGTAAAAATAGCAGCAAAGTTACATATGTCCGGATAATATTTTGGAAATGGCATTGAGATGGAGTCATGGAGTCATCTTTTAAATTAGCTTAGTTAAGCACTCAAATGAAAACATTTTACACATTTTTACGCTAGATGTGAATATTAGCTAATAAATAAAATGTCTAGTACTCAAAAAAAATCAAGATAAAAAAATAACTGTAGACATGAAACTTCTATTTACTATTTCCCTTGAGATTCAACTCTGGTAAGAACTCTGCTGAATTTTTTTGTTATTGTTGCTTTTATTTATTTTTTATTTTTTCCTTTATTTTTTATTTCTTCAAGTTACATCTCAATCGCAGTCCCCTCCCTATTCCCCCTCCAGTCCCACCCTCCCACCCTCAACCACCCATTCTTTTCCTTTTTTTTTTTTCTTTTAATTTTAAGGTATATCTTATTTCCCCCTACAGTTTCCCCTTTCAGTCCAAAAAATGGCTCTTTCTCTTATAATAACAAATACAATACAGTACAACAGAGGTAATTAGGCCACAGTTATGAGGGTTATATGGCTTAACGTACATTCCCAATGACCAGTCCATATGTATTTGGTACCTGACTTTAACATTCTACTATCTAAACATCTCCATGAGTTTAAAGGTCTATATCTGACTCAACATTCATACTAACTTGCAACACAATTTTAAAAGTATCTTCTTAGATCTATAACACTCTCTTGACTCCTAAACAACTCAAAATTTAATTATGAGACCTAGCTATCTGTTCTTCAATCACCTCAGAGACCTGAGAGGGATAAATATATCTGATTTTATAGGAAGTACAGGGCCTGCAGCTTCCCAAACTAAGAAATGACATACCAGTGGCTGCCTGGACAGTTCCCATTTTCTCTCCATACATTACAGCATCGCTCTTCAGTCATTTGGCCCCGCTTCTCTGACAGATATTGATTGTAGAGCAGGGGTTATGAAGGACTTACCTACGCTGTCTTGGCAGAGCTAGGCTGTCTACTTACCTGCTTCCGGGTTTTGTCCTTTTTGGACAGCATTCTGTCTACAGTTGGGGTAAGGGGCTTTTCCTACCAAGAGATAGGCTTGCCACTAATTCAATCATCTCCCACTGGAGATTCTTCAATGCTCATCTTCTACTTGGAGTAGAATAGGGGGTGCTGTCAGGAGTTGATATGTCTTGATATAAAAAAATCTAAAGATACGAAACATCTTTGAATGTCAAATTCTGCAGATCTTTTGAGGTTTTTGAAGAGGCCCTATCTATCTCTTATATTAGGGTAGGCAGATGTTGCTTGTCTCTTAGCAGGTTTATTTCTGATTAGCTTAGCAAGTAACTATAATAGGCTGTCATAGTACCTAACAGAATGACTGGCTTGCATAACCATTAGTTTGCATTTCTTAATTATCCTAAACAGTTCATGACAGTTAGTAGTAAAAGGCCAAAACATCACATTTCATTTTTTTTCTTTACCTCCTAACCCTTCCATCCCATTTCTCTGGGGTGGGGTGTCCTTATATAACAGTCCCTCATCTCAGTTGAGAGGTTGTATGAGGGCCAAGAGCCTCTTCATTCATTGGGGATCTACGAAGCAGTACCATCAGTGAAAAGTGTCTCGTTGCCTGGGAAAGAGAACTACTAAACAAACAAATCAATAAGCATACAATAGACAAAAAGACTAAAAAATAGAAAAAATATAACTAATATATAAAAAATAAAAATTAAAAATAAGAAGTCTATGTCCAAGTTCGCTTTGTTGTGTTAGTTGTAGTATTGATACCTTCTATTATATAGCTAAAATCCTACTAAAGTGAATAGATGCCATATGTGTCCTTCTGAGTCTGGGTTAGTTCACTCAGGATGAGCTTTTCTAGTTCCATCCATTTGGCTGCAAATTGCATAATTTCATTGTTTCTGATAGCTGAATAATATTCCATTGTGTAGATGTACCACAGTATTTTTTTTTAAATACTTTATTTTTTTTTCTTCAAGTTACCTCTCAGTAACAAACCCCTCCTATTCCCCCTTCCTATCCCCCTATCCCGCCCTTCCACCCTCTTCCCCACAGAAGTTTCCCCTTTCAGTCCAACAGATGGTTCCTTCTCTTATAACAGTAAGTATTATACAAAACAATACATATAAATATGCCACATTTATGAGAGTAAATTGGCCCAGTATACCTTCCCAATGTCCAGTTTATACATATTTGGCCCCTGACTTTAACATTCTACTATCTAACCAACTCCATGAGTTTAAAGGTCTATATGTGACTCAACATTCATACTATCTTGCAACACACTTTTAAGAGTATCTTCTTAGATCTATAACACACTCTTGATTCCTAAACAGTTCAAAATTTAACTATGAGACTCTAGCTGTCTATTATTCAACCACCTCAGAGACCTGAGAGGGATAAACATATTTGCTTATATAGGAAGTGCAGAGCCTGCAGCTTCCAAAACTAAGAAAGAACATACCAATGACTGCCTGGACAGTTCCCATTTTCTCTCCATACATTCCAGCATCAATCTTCAGGCTTTGGGTCCTGTCTCTCTGACAGACATTTGTTGTAGAGCAGGGATTATGAAGTACTTACCTACCCTGGCTTGGCAGAGTTAGGCTGTCGACTTCCCTGCTACCAAGTTTTGTCCTTTTTGGACAGCAGTCTGTCTGCAGTTGGTGCAAGGGGTTTTTTCATGCCAAGAGAAAGGCTTGCCACTAATTCAACCATCTTACAGTGGAGGTTCTTCGATGCTTATCTTCTACTTGGAGTAGAATAGGGGGTGCGGTCAGGCGCTGATATGTCTCGATATAAAAAAAAATCTTGATTTAAGATAACATCTTTGAATGCCATATTCTGCAGATTTCTAGGGGTTTTTGAAGATGCCCTATCCATCTCTTGTATTTAGATAAGCAAATGTTGCTTGTCTCTTAGCAACTTGATTACTGGGTAGTTTAGAGAATATCTGTGATAGACTGTCATAGTAGCTAACAAAGTGACATGTTTGCATGACTAGGAGTTTGTTTTAACTATCCTAGACCATTTTAGACGGTTGGTATCAAGAGGTCAGAGCTTCACATTTTATTTTTAAGTATCTCTAGGTATGATACCATTGGGAAGCATTACCTTTAAATTTGTATCAATATACAAAGATCTATTCAATTGTGGTTAAATATACTCTTAATTATGTATCAATATACCAAGATCAATGCCTATGTAGCCCAATATAATCTTAATATTAAGTCCATATGCAAGGGTCAATACCATTGTGGCCAACTATAATCTTAATTTTGTATCAATATACAAAGATCAATACCAATGTAATCCAATACAATCTTATTTTTGCACGATAAACAATGGTCAATACCACTTTAGCCAAATAAACTACTAATTTTGTATCAATATACAAAGGTATAAGGGCATATTCAATAATCTGCCCCTTCTTCTTGGACCTTCCTGTGCTATGTCTATATCTCGTTTTTCTCATGCACATGCACTCCTACATAGGAGAGGAAGAAGGATACAGAAAAGGAAAAGTAGGAATTCCCTGGGGCTAACCTCCAAAACCCATTAAGACAGGACCATTTATCAGCTTGTAGTCTCTTCCTGTACATAACAGAGTTTTCAGTTATCCTTGAAATAACCAAAAAGAAGGGCGGAGAAACACCCTCCCCACCCTCTGGGCATGGGACGTCGCTCTCTTAAAGTGACTTCCTGCTGATTTGGGTCGTAGTAGACCTGTTTGGGGCCCGAACCCAAATGGGAAAAATGATTAAAAATGTTAGTACACTCCTTTTATGTTCAGTCCTTCTGTTCTCAGCTGTTTAGATGACCTAAGGGGTTTGTAGGCAGAAGCTGATCTTGCAGGCTTCACTGAGGTTCCTGCCGGGGCATTGTGTAGAGCTGAGCGGTCCCAGTGACACTGGATTGCAGTGGTGGTTGCAGGCCCCCGATGGAGACAGCTATTGAGGAAGTCTGCCAGGCAGAATGAACTGGGTCACTCATCCACCTTGGTGCCTGATTCTGCTCTCTGCTGAGGATTCCGCTGTCCAGCCGTCCCCGGGCTCCCGTAATGAACGCTTCGATTCTCCTGGAACGATAAGAACAGAGCCTTGCCCCAATCCCAACCCTAGGACAATTGCCCTCTTCTTTTTTGGGGGGGGATGGAGGGGGGGCTAGGTAGTATTTCTCCTGAAGCAAATTTGGCCTTCTGACAACATACAAAGCGTTATCTTTCAATCCAGGTTAAAGAAGAAATCATTCTGTCACCTTGGAGCTAAACCAGGTCTAGTGTATATATTTTGAGATCCCAAAGGACAATCTGTGTGCATCGAGAAGGCCTTTTGTAAGTAGCCTTCAAACCTAGGTCCCTCCAAATCCGATGTGTGTGTATCTGAACTCTAATTATTGGGATCAGGGACCTGTGTTTCCCATCTGAAGGGAACAAAGATGTGTTCCACCACTCCTGGATCGAAATCTTTCTCTATTTAGAGTTTGCCCTGCATCAGGCTGACCCTGAGCTCCGGGATGTGCCCGTTTCTGTCTCCAGTGTGCTGGGAGCTGGGACCAAGGGTGTACTCTTCTTGAATGGTGGGACCAAGAGTATGCATCCTCACCACCCTGCTCCGTATAACTCCAGAATAAATAAGAGCACCAACTCTATGGTGCTTCCCCCCCCCCCCCCCCTCC
>CAJQZJ010000205.1:0-19519 GCA_907164525.1 Lophiomys imhausi
TAATCAGACATTTTTTAAAAGGTCTTCAGCCACTTTAAAGGTAAAATAATTTAATTTGCTTCATTAAGACATTTAACAAACATGAACTTGTACTCATGTTGCAAGGCACACTTTTTACCTTTCACATTTAAATATTACACTAGTTTATAAAATACTTACTGCTTTATCTTTCCAGCAATATAAGGTATGCAGACTTTTTAAACAAAGTATATAATCCTAAAATTTAATATTCTATTTTTAAACAAAATATATAATCCCAAGAATTTAATATACTACTAGGTCAGGGTCGACATTACATACAATCATGTTTATAGACAAGGATGCTCTAATCACACATGCTTAAATTAAATGAACAAGGGTCTTTCTGCCTAAATGCAGGATTTGTGTGTACACAAACAGACGTTTTAACTGTAAGCAGGTGTAGGGTATTTATTTGCTCATTCTCCCCAGCTTGGCTCACTGGGAGGACTCTTGCCTTTGTCTTCTGTGCTGGGAGACTGCATGCCAGAGCCTACAGAGGACACCACCACTGCAAAACAAGAGTTTGCATAAGAAAAGCAAACTTGAAGCCAGCCATCTACTTTTTAAAACTGATCTCTAACTTAAAGCAGAAAAGTACATTATGTTTGCCTGGACATGGTACCCTTTAGGAGTGTTGCTAGCTTTGTGTAGAAGGGTGGGCATTTAAACAAGAATGTAAGGAAAGGCCTGGTGCTTCATGCCTCTCACCCTGAACCTGGGAACATGATTTGTGTTTGCTAAGATAAAGGAAAGATAATTTCAACAATTGGGGGAAGCCACCAGAATATTAAGTATTCACATGAAAAAACATTCTATTATTCAAACTGTTTGAAGCTCTTACCGTAGTCTGAGGCACCTTAGGTCTTCCTTAGTGATATCATTGAGAATATCAGAAAGGGTATAATCCTCTTCAACAATCTGAAACAAAGGTTCAATGTATGGATAAGCAGTTTTTCAATAATATCATAGGAATACTGATTTAGAAATTTACCTTTTCTATTGTATTTGCATCCAATCCTTGTAGTTGCAACCAGTCTATAAGCTCTCTGTCAGTTTCCAGTCCATCTGGGGGTGCTGGACTCTCTGTACCACCTATGATGATTCCAATTTTGTTTTATTGTATAGTAGTAATGAATAACCATAAAATGCTTCAAGGTGGATGTAATGATGTATCCAAACAGAATGTAAATGTTATGGATGTGAAAAGGAAATTAATTAAACTTGTTTGATCCAACTACTCTTATAATTCTTGAGTTCCCTTTCCAGAGAGTAGTCATCTTTACCTAAGATGCCTTTAGTAAGTTTGGAATTTGAGATATTTTCAGTTTGATTTAAATGCTTGTTCTCATCTTTAAAATGTTTTACCTCAGGCTTGATATTCCTCACTATACTGGAACTCAAAGAAGCAGATTTTAAGTTAAGATTTTGTAGCAGAGCTTCCAGTTCTTCATTCCAAGAGCTACTTTTGTGCCTAAGGGGCAGATATGAGACTCAGTCTAATCTTGATATCCTGTTTGATACAAAGTTGTGGAATGACTGTCACAGTCAGGACACATTTTTGTTACCCTGTCCTTTCTTAATCTTCTGAACTCTCACCCTACCCATTCTGATTTCTGTCCATATATATAGTTTTGCCTCTTCCATAATACTAATTAGAATCAATATACTATATGTAGTAACCTCAACCATTTCTTCAAGGTGTAAGTCAGATTTTTAGTAGTTTGTCCCTCCTTGACACTCATATCAGAGCAAAGGGAAAGTGACTCACCACTGGATTTGTATTGTAACTGAAGGTGATATAATTCCCGAGTTTTCTGTTCGAGAGTTAGTCGTAGAAGATTCTGGTATTCTCTCTCCTTTTCAACTAGGTGTTCCCAAAGTCTGTTTTTTTTCAAACAAACAAACAAACCCATCATTCACAAAGTGTCCACATTTCAATTCAAACATTTGTTGAACATTAAATATTGGTGAAAATGCACAATCCCAACTGTGGTGCCACAAAGAGAAGCAGGTGGGTTGTGGCTTAAGATTTTTGTTCAGTATGTTTCAGCCTGTTTAGGAGAACTGTGTTTTTCTTCTCCATGACAGCATAAGATCCAATACTGAGAGTGTGGGTATATTTTGCATTGCAGTTGATATTCGTGTCCCTCTTGAAATTCATATTAAATGATATTAAGAGGCATTGAGAAGGGGAAATTAGTGCCTTCTCACCATTTGAGGACATGTGAATGTACTGCTATCTGTGTACCAGAAGGCAGACCAGACCCTCAGACACCATATCTGTTAATACTTTGATCTTAGACGGCAATCTACAGAGTTGTGAGAAATAATTTTTTATGTTTATTACTTCAGGTTACATCTCCATCATAGTACCCTCTTTCCACCCCTCCCAGTCCCGCCCTCCCACCCTCTACCCCCTAACCCTTCCATCCCACTCCGGAGGAGTGGAGTGTCCCTACATACCAGTCCCCCACCCCAGTTCAGAAGTCATATGAGGGCCAAGAGCCTCCTTATACACTGGGGGCCTACAAGGCAGCACCACTAGGGCAAAGTGTGAGGGAAATAAATTTGATTTTTTTTTTAGAGCAGCTTCTTGTGGACTAAGTTTTGTTTCAAAATGTGTCAGAAAAGTGAATTTCCTGATGATCATTTAAACTTGGCCAGAAGGACCATCTGATTTATTAAAACCAAGTCAGATATAAAGTAGCTGAATCTAGGATGGGCAGCCTTCTTTCTCCACTCATTAGGAAGCAAAGCAAGAGAGTAGTAGTTTGTTGAGAACAGCTGGGAAGGCATGCCGCTAGCACTGAGTACTCTAAGCAGCACCTAGGACTGCCTGTAGAACATAAAAGCCCTAGAACAATTGGCATGTTTCTTTAAGCAATTTACTCAGTCTCAGAGGTGGGACCTTGCTCATTTTGTGATACAGTCTTACTCATAATCTCCCTGGGACATGAAAGGCAAGGCTTGGTTTCAGTTAAGCTTCAGACTTCTGGATCTTTCCATGCTATCCCTTTAACACTGGGAGGGAACAGGGTTGCAAGTCAGAACCATGGCTAGCCTTTTTTGTTTGCTCATGTGTCTAATAAACAAAATTAGTTTATTTTAACCACATGGCATACCCCTTTAATTAGTTTATCTGTATTGATGAACAAAGGACTGTAGGACTAAGCTTTAAATTATTTTAGTTAATTATTGATGTTGCCCTGAGAAGGCATAGCCATAATATAGAAATGGATGAAAGCACTCTTTGGGGGTCATTTGGTAGCAAAATGAAGTGGGAGAGGCTTCTACCCCAGGGAGACCACAAGGAGAAATACTAGCACTCAGGTCAAAACTTTTTTGTCACCTCTGCCCTGACTGCCTGCCTTCACTAAGTAGCTTGAGCCTATGTGGTTAATGGGAATGCTTCCCATGTTTATGCTTGGATAAGCAGGCTATGTTTTTTATTAGCTAGTCACATTACAACTTTGAGTTTGATTACAAATCTTTCTGCAAAGACTTTTCTTGAGACAGGGTTTCTCTGTGTAAGAGAACCCTGGCTGTCCTGGACTTGCTTTGTAGACTAGGCTGGCCTCAAACTCACAGAGATCTGCATGCCTCCATCTCTCCAGCCCCCGTGCAAAGACATTTTAAAGAAATGCAGTAATTTTTTTTGTTGTTGTTTTGTTTTTCGAGACAAGGTTTCTGTGTGTAGCCCTTGCTGTCCTGGACTCACTTTGTAGACCAGGCTGGCTTCAAACTCAGAGATCCACCTACCTCTGCCTCCCGAGTGCTGGATTACAAGCGGCACCACGCCTGGCTGATATGCTGTAAGTTCTACTACCAACTTTTTTTTTTTTTTGGTTTTTCGAGACGAGACAGGGTTTCTCTGTATAACAGCTCTGGCTGTCCTAGACCCACTTTGTAGACCAGGCTGGCCTCGAACTCACAGAAATCCGCCTACCTCTGCCTCCCAAGTGCTGGGATTAAAGGCGTGCGCCACCAACGCCCGGCTTTACTACCAACTTTTATATCTGTCATTTTTAAACTCCTGAGTTTTGCCATCATGATCATTTAAATTTCATGTCTTAAAAAGTATCTGCATAAGATAAAACTTCTGAGTCCCCTGAGGGTTATTTTATATATATCTTTTCATCCAAAACATATGCCCAGTACCTAATCGCCCCATTCAGACAGCACTGCTTTGGAACAAGCACCAGATAATTATTGTAGCTGTGGATGATGAATTTTTTAAAAAGTTATTGACAGACAATTATGAATCTCCAGAGCAAAGGGAATTATATTATTCAGTAACTTGGTAAGGCAATCTATAATTTCTCCCTAAGGATCCTAACAAGTGACCTCCTGGGAAAGGTAAGGACAGGGCTACAGGACACATCACAAAGTGCTATACTGCCCAGCACTCCAACTGCTTCTGTGAGGCAGACTGCAGCTATCCACTTTTGGGCCACATGGCATGCCAGAGGCTCTATCATGAAGACAAAACTTTGATGGTGCTGCTTTTCATACGGGAGATTTGTGTGTGACCTGTGATGAGGTACTGACTCCTGGCATCGAAGGAATGGAGACCTTTGTCTACTTCCTCTGCTGAAGCTGTTAGTCTACCCTTGTTCCAGTTCATGGACAGTGAATATACAATATATAACCCCCCCCAGACCTGGATAAAGTTCTCAATAGTGACCAGAGGGTCTTGTACAAACAGGGTGTGTGAGATCCTGACCTGTTAGTCTCTTGCCTGAGCTTGTTCAGTTGGAGACTTGGGTCCTGCTGGTGGGGCTGACCCTCCTGGATAGCCATTGAGCCACGTCTGGTGCCTCTCTGTGACACATGTACTTCTTGGCCTGGTAGGTCTACTGTAGGATAGTTCCCTTCCACTTCTGTGTCCTTGTCTACCTCTTCAGTCTCAGAGGCAGGTTCAAAGTGGGCTTGGAGCTCTAAAAACAGACCAAGGTACAGAATAGCACTCAACAAGGCAATTCAATGCAGTGCTGGCTGTATGAGGGGATTACTGACTAAAGAGATGATTTGAATGGACTCTGCAGTGTAAATATTGTCCTTCCCAGTTTATACAAGAAGAAACTGACAATGAAAGATGTAAAGGCCAGTTAGCCATAAATTGTTATAAACAGGCCAGTGTTCTGCTTGATGCCTATTCCAGGGAACATTTGGGAAAGCAGGCAGAAGTGACCAGCAAAGGCCCAGTGTGATGAGGAAGGGGCAACAATTCTAAAGCCTGCCATCCTCAGCCAGAGTACTGCAGGAGAAGAAACCTGAGCAAGCTTGTGTTAACGTTTCAATAAGGAAGCCTCAGACTGGGCTGGGGGTACACAGCTCAAAGGTACAGCATGCGCTTCAGAACACATAAGACCCTGAGTTTGTTTACCAGAATGAACATGTATGGGCATACACACACATGCAGCAGGTTCTATAGCCATTGCAGGATGATTTTTAAGAGAAGAAACAGCCATGTAATTATCAATTATCTGATAAGCACGGGTGAGCATGCACACTGAGGAGGCTGTATGAGCACTATCGGATTCCTGCCTTCAAACACTGACTCCCTGTTTAGATCAAAAGTATAATCTGTACACAGTCACCTTCATTATGCCCCAGAGGTAGGAAATACACAGGGCACCATGAGATGTTAATCACAGACTTTTACTTAACTGGAAGGAAGTATAAAGCCAAAATGGAAACAGAAAAAGCAACAGCTATCAGATGCTGAGGATACTACTGGTCTTTTGGACAGTCTGAACTTGATCTTGAGTGCAAGAGGGGACTTACCTGGGATGAGAATGGTAACTGCAGCCTGCACAGCTCTGCGGATGATGTTGTCCATTGCAAACATCCAGTGCGGCCTAATTAAGTGGTTTCTCAGAATTCTATTGACCTAAAAAAAAAAAAAAATCACAAAAGTTCATGTCTAGTCTGCTGAACTTTTAAGAAACAGACTTGTTAATTCTAATTTGTTTCTATTCCCTCTGAGATGAATTGTTGCTGTACTGCCCTAGATTTCTGCCTGGTTCATTCTTTTGAATGAATCTTCCTCTGGGTGGACCCTAAGTCATAATGGATTCCAAATGATGAATATCACAATGGGATCAATGTCATTGGCCTCTTGGTTTATTTTTATTTATTTATTAATTTTTGCCTCTTGGTTTATTCAAGGAACATTTATTGAGAGCATCTATGACATGACAGACTGTATTGGGAGCATATGCCAAGAAAAACCAGACCCTGTTTTTATTAGAGGAACATACATCTGGGCAGGCACCAAAGCATGCCTACTGTGCTGGCAAATGCCATCTCCCTATATCCTATACATGCTCTCTGTGGTCAAATGCAATTGGCTCACTTCACAACGTGATGTTTTCTCTACTATGTGCTTAATGTTTACAAAGAGCTGCTAAGATTTGGGATTCAGGTCGTGAACAAATGAGAAAGAATAGGTCCTAAAGAACAGGCTGAGTTAACTGTGGTTTGGCTATCATGTTCTCCAGGGTCTGATAGAGCACTCACAGCATCCTGGAATCCAAACAGGATCAGGTGAATCTGGTTGATGGATGAACTGTCGAAGTCCAGGTCCACCTTTAGTTTTGATATTGTGGCTGCCATCACCCTATGCTCTGGAGAGCGGATAAAGTCCCTCAGGATTCCAATTATCTGTTTGATGTGGCCAACTGAGAGAAATAACTCTTCTGAACTCTGACAACAACATACATACACAAAAATTATATTCATTTGAGTTGAGTCGGAGAGGAGGTAGAAATTTCCAGATGCATCATGGGAAAGTAGATACTCTATTTGCTAATGGAATTGTGGGAGCTCCTGTGTAAGGGTCTCTTCCTGAATCACATCCATATCCTTCCTGTCAGTCTTGGATCCTCTCTAGTAGGTGAGTAGACATAAAACCTCAGGCCTAAGCCAGCTGAGAATAGTTGTCTTCCTGTTAGACCACTCTACAGGAGCCTTGGAAGGTAGAGTTCACAGCAGGGCAATGGCCTCTCTTCAAAGCACCTTCCCATTCATAATAAGAGGAGAGACATCGCTTTGCTACTACTGTGACTTAATTGAAACTTTGTTTTTCTTCCATAACCATTCTCCCTACCTACAGTTGTGGGTTCTCTTCTGACTGTAGCTCTAGCAGTGGTTCTCAACCTTCCTAATGCTGCAACCCTTTTAATATAGCTCTTCATGTTGTGGTGAGCTCCCAACCTTAAGATTATCTTCATTGCTACTTCATAACTGTAATTTTGCTACTGTTATGAATTGTAATGTAAATGTCTGATATGCAACCCCAAGGGGGTAGTGACCCATAGGTTGAGAATCATTGCTTTAGAGTCTTTTTTTGAGACAGGGTTTCTTTGTGTAGCCTTGGATGTCCTGGACTTGCTTTGTAGAGCAGGCTGGCCTCAAACTCACAGAGATCCGCCTGCCTCTGCCTCCCAATTGCTGGGATTAAAGGCATGCCACACCACGCCACCACGCCCTCCCACCCCCAGCTTTAGAGTGTCTTAAAAGGGGAGAGGGGGAGGCTAAGGAAGCTTTAAGCCTCCCAGGGCTTTGAGCTGCCATCTGCCTTATTTTCCACCAGAGGGCAGCACCAGCCCACCAATGGTAGGAGGCATTGCAGTAGGCCGAAAATTTACCTTTTAGGGGCATTTTTCTTTTGTGAGGAAAGGGAAGGGTGTCGGGAAATAAATAGTCATTACAACTATGAAGTTGTGCCACAGTATAGAACACCCTGTTTACACCTGTTGGGAGACCTGGATTAGGCAGAGTGGGTAGGATTATCCTTGGCCTGTACCTGGACCACACACTCCTGCAAGTTGGAAGCCACTTGGTTCTGTTCCTCCCAAAGGATTCTGTACAGGATGGCTCTGCACTCACTGTCCTTGCGCAGCAGAAAGAGACCAGGGTCCCTCTCCTCTGGGGATAAGGCTGTGCTTCGGTCATCTAAGGCTGAGCTTTCATCTGGGACACTGCAAACAAACACATTCAATAATTCCTGTGTGTCTGGGAAGAGTAGCACATTCTGTCCTAGGGGAATAATCCAGAACAGGAATTTCTGGCAGAAAGCTGCTGGGCAAGATGTGTGGTGTCCCCTCTCCCCTTCTTGATTCCCTCCATGGATACTGGGCAAGATGTGTGGTGTCCCCTCTCCCCTTCTTGATTCCCTCCATGGATATCTTCGGGGAGGTGATAAGGGACCTAAAGGGAGGGAAGGGGGAGTGGACAGGGAGACAGAGAGGCAGAAACAGTGAGGAGAAAAGAAAAGTAAGGGGAAGTGTGGAGGTGGGAGGAGGGAGAGGAAGAATAGGGACAACTAGAGATGAGAAAGGACAGAAAAGGGACACTGGGAAAGAAGTGTCTCCTTGGCCACCCTCCTCCCCTGCAAAACAAAAGCAAAAACAAAAACCCTTTCTGTGACCCAGCAGGTGTTCTGCTACTGAGGAATAACCACCACCCATCAGAGGACCACCACAGAGGGACAAGGGACACTGATAGTACCTGAGAAGGTGGCTGAACTGATGCTTGGGCACCTGAAACTTCTCAAAGAATGCATTAGGCTGGGCATCCAAGTCTGGGGAGATGGAGCCATGCTCACTGCTGCTGCTGCCCATAAGCTCACCTGTTGAGGGCAGGGCCAGAGCACCAGTGTCACTGTGGATACCCTCTGTGGAAAAACCACCAGAGAGTGGCCAGGATTGTTAATCATGGACTGCTCTAATCTGCTGGTACAATCTATAAAGGAGATCCTATTGAAAATGTAGGTTTGGAATGGACTTCACAACAAGGCTAGGCTCTCTGCAGCAAGTTGGTGATCCAGCCTCTGACCCATTCACCCAATAAAAAGAGGACAAATTGTTTTCTTCTTAGAGGCCAACCTTAGTTCACAGACAGGACTTATCTACATGCTTAAGTGTCATGTAGGATTTTGTGGCCTGCAGGATAGCAACTACAGGCAGACCTCCCCAGTGTGCCCTTTTAGCAAGGTCAGCATCAACACAGAATGACAGATCAGAGTTCAAAAAAAATGAAGCACCAAGCTCTACATGTGGGAAAGGTACAAAACCCCAGACAGGGGACCTCTTGCCTTTCTCCTCTTCATGTTCCTCAAAGAAGTACTTTAAGTACAGGGAGGGCACCATAGTGATCCATGAGGCTCCCTGTGTTGGTCAGAAAATACATGGACAATTGCATACTCTTCAAACCTCCAGGACTACTACTGTTCTTCATATAAATGGGCCCAGTGTGGGAAGCCTGGTACTCCAGGGACCCAATTTCTTTCTCTGAGAATAAGAGAAGCTCAAGCCTAGGGTGTTCCCCAGCTGTCCAGGTAGGCCTTACCTGAAGGCCTTTGTTCACCTGCCTTAAGAACCCTTCTTGGAGTAGGTCAGCAGCAGTGACCCGTTTGTGGGGGTCAGGCTCAAAACAAGATAAGATGAAGGCTCTGGCTTCGGCTGAAAGGGCTTCTGGAATTTCAGGGTGGATCTTAAACTACCCTACCTGCATTGAAGGGACAGTTAATGTCAGCCTTGGGTGAATTCAGGTGCATGCACTTTCAATAGCTGCCATCTCATGAGGATAAAAGCTTGGGAACATTTATGTAGATGTCCTTTTGCTACATGGTTCTGCTCCTCCCATCTATAGAAGGAGTGATGGCTCAGAGGTTAAGAGCACTGACTGCTCTTCCAGAGGTCCTGAGTTCAATTCCCAGCAACCACATGGTGGCTTACAACCATCCATAATGAAATCTGGTGCCCTCTACTGGCCTGCAGATATACCTGCAGACAGAACACTGTATACATAATAAATAAATAAATCTTAAAAAAAAGGAGTCTACTTCCCCTTCCCTGAAGCCTTAGTTAGTTTCCTGTAAATTATATCAAGAAACTGTTAGGGAAGCAATATTGTGAGATTTTCAGGACCTAGGCCTTAAAAAGCCTGGTAGACCCTGCTCTTGGAGTCAGGATACCACCAGGATAGACAGCTATGTGGGCAGAGTGGCTGATCCCTCCCTGCTGTACCCTCAGCCATGCAGGAGAGCCATGTCAGATGACTCTGCCCCAGCAAGGCCACCAGTTGGATGTACCCATGAGTAAACCCAGGGAAGAACACTAAAAGACCAATAGCCAATTCAGAACTGTGAGGAACACCTGTGTTTTAAGCCTCTAGAGCAGTGGTTCTCAACCTTCCTAATGGTGGGATCCTTTAATACAGTTCATGTTGTGCTGACGCCCAACCATACAATTATTTTCATTGCTACTTCATGTCTGTAATTTTGTAACTGTTATGAATTGTAATGTAAATATCTGATATGCAATCCCCGTAGAGATAGGGAGCCACAGGTTGATAATCCATGCTGTAGAGTTTCAGGGTAGGAAGGCCTCCAGCTGAGAAGAATACAAGGTTGATACTATCTTCCCAGATAAAGACTCTAAGACACTGCTCTCCCTATCTCTCTATCTCTATTTTACTCCACAGCCCAGATTCTTAGCCTCCAGCTCTAAGCCACAAGCAAGCAAAGTCTGAGGCTGCTACTTTACAGATAAGCAAATTGTCCATCTTACAAATAAGATGTCCTCCCCTAGTAGCTAAGGTGGTGGCTGAGTGCTTTCCTGTTAGTTTGGGTCCTGCCCTGCTAAAGGAGGTCCCTGTGACCCACAGTGGAGCAAGAGTCAGTCCTCAGATGTCATGTCCTGTCATGACATAGGAATCTTCCGTGAAAACTCCTGCAAAACCACTTCCTACATAATTGTTCTCAGTAGAAGCTGCTCTCTAGCCTTTTAGAGAGCTGTCATCCTAACCTCCAATGTCTGCCAGTGCCTTTCCCAAGTCCACCATGCAACCCAGAGGCAGAAGCCACTCGTCTTTCGTAACTGCTCACTGTCCACTCCTCGGCTCTCCTGGAGGCAGGTTTTAACTCTCTTGCTCTACTCTGAGCTCTGAAACTGCAGAGCCTTCCAATTTTATCTCCACAAAGCCCTTGACCAAGTGACATACCATTCTCAGGATAGTGCACCTCATAGCTTGAACAAATGAATAGCCTAAGAGTTATGAAAATATTAGATGCTGGATAGAATCCAATCACCAGAATTTGAAACGCAGGGCATTATCTGTAATACTCCTCACCTGAAGAGATGTTGGTAATGCCCACCAGCACCAGAATACACATAGATTAAAAAAGGATCAAGACCTGGATCTAAATTGGGAAGAGGCAGTTCTTCTTTGGCCTTTAGAGTGAAAATGGCAAAGTGAGTAGCACCTGACATCTTGTGAGTGCATGGCTGGGGTGGGTATAAGAAAGGGTCTCTCATGTGTCCCAGGCTGACCTCAAATTTACTATGTAGCTGAGGATGGCCTTGAACTTCTGATCTTGTCACTACCTCCCAACTGGTGGGATTACAGAAGTGTGCCACCATGCTCTAAGTGCATCACTAAAAGTGCTTTCATTATGTTTTTGTTGGCAGTAAACTTACTTGACCCAAAAAAGTCAATACATTTCCAAAGAGATTGTACAGCTTATTAGGTAAGCAAAAGCAGGAGACAGGAAGAGGACCAGGAAAGTTACTTTGTCCTGTAATGAATTCAGTTGCCTTGTGATGAATTCAGTTTATGGCTGTCATCTGTGCTTCCTGAGCACTTTAAGAGTGCAACAGATTGGCCAGGTGTGGTGGCACACATCTTTAATCCCAGCACTGGGAGGCAGAGGCAGGTGGATCTCTGTGAGTTTGAGGACAACCTGGACTACAAGGTGAGTCCAGGACAGCCAGGGATATTACAGAGAAACCCTGTCTTAAAAAACAAAATCAAGACAAAGAGTTCAACAGATCAGAAAGCAGACAGAATGTTTTCCTTAGCACCAGCTAGGTGCTCTAGATTCTAAGACCTGTGATGGAAGCTGCAGATATGGTCGTCAATGGCCCCAAATGGATCCATTAGATTCACTGATATGCTGAGGGGAAGTTGTTTCTGTCTTGCAGCCCTTACATTCAGGGTTCTATTGGGACTGAAAGGTCAGAAGACTCTTGAATTTATATCTTGACCTTGAAAATGTTTGGGAAGGTGATGCAAGGCAGGTAAGCTGTGAGAACCTTCTGCCAGGGCCCAACTTCAGTGACAGAGTCCTGTGCTTCACATCTGGGGAGTTCTGCCCCAACATCCAAACCACCTAAATGAACAAATATATTTTACCTTAAACATGGCTACTTGTGGCTCACCGAGCTCATGGAATGGAGGCCTGCTGGTTGCCATCTCAATGATGGTGCAGCCCAAGGACCAGATATCAGCTGGAGCACCATACCCTCGAGGTCCTTGGTCAATAATCTCAGGTGCCATGTACTGCAGAGTCCCTATGTGAAAAACAAATGAACAAAGACTTGGGGGGCACCATATTGCTTAAAATCTAAGTGGACTACACATACATAAATATGTGGATTTAACTGCTTCAACAATGGTAGATAGGGCCTTCTCTTGTGTGTAAACCATTTGGTTGCATCACTTTTTGACCAGTGACATGCAATATGCTTTCCTTTAATATGATTCATACTGAAAGGTTATTTAGCCCCTCAAATGATAACTGAGCACAACTCAATATTCATGTTAATGTGTACCAAATACAGGAAAACTAGAATCGGAGAAATAAGATAATCAGAAAGAGTTAACATGGTAGAGAAGATGGAACATGGTGATGGTGGGAACAGTGATAGTAAAATGCAGTTATAGAGATGGAGAGAGGGCTCAGCCATTAAAGGCTAGGCTCCCAACCAAAATGCAGTGCTATAATAGAGGTGCGTACACGGAGGCACATATAGATGAATAAATGCTTGATTAGACTTTATCTGAATCAGGGAAATTATCTATGTGTCGATTTTTTTCTCTGACAAGCAAATGCCAAGAGCAGATGTATTGGGGGCAGTTGGTGGGGGGAGCCCAAGAGTGCCACCAGCCTGCAATGCAGGTTTAGTCCCCAGAAAAGAGGGATGGGCAAGAATCAGGTAGGAGGTACCAAAAAAGCCACTGTTGTAAGAGAGCTACCAGGGAACTCCGGGCCAAAATTTGCATTCTGGACAAGTTCTACCTTTGCCAGAATCAGCCATTAGTAGGGAATAGCCTGGGTAACGCATGACTAACATGATCCAAAAGGGCAGTAGTTGATGCTGTCATGGAAGTAAATTTTTGCTTTAAAGATCAAGGAGGTAGACAAAAGACAGGAGGAAATCAAGGCAAAGGGAAGAGCTTGAGTAAAGCCAGGGTACAGCCAAGTGATGGTTGATTTGGGGCAAGGTGACAAAAGGTGGGAAGGGAACAACTTTTCTGAAGGCTGATGACTCTGGACTTAGTCCTGTGAGTCATGGGCCGCCAGAGGTTGCCATAGGGAAGGTGGCAACTGGTTATGGCAACAGGGATGTGAAAGGACTATTGAAGGGAAAGACATGGGGTGAGGGGGAGGTTGGAGAGGTCAATGAAGGGTTTGGAGAGTAAAATCTTTTGTTTTTCTTAAAATCTGGCATAAGAAAAGAAGAAAATGGAATGTAGACATGGTATCAGGAGATACTATGGACTGGCAAAGAGACTTAGAATAAAACACCAAACTCAGAGATGACCTTAGCCAACGCATGACTACCATACTGATGTTCAAAGCAATGAAAGGGTTTGGCTCAAGGCCATATAACAACCAAAGGAGATTTCTTGAGTTTTTTATCAATGAAGCCACTACATTCTTTTCTTGACAAGCCAATGTCATGTTACCATTTTCCCTTTCAATAAAATAATTAACGGAAAAAAAAAATAATTAACGGAGACAACGTCTTACTCTGTAGCTCAGGCCAGTCTGGATTCTCACTATGTAGCCCAGTTTAACATGGAACCCTCCTTGATTTTCCTGCACCAACCTCCATAGTATTGGGTTTAAAGGCACAAACCACTATGCCTGGTATCATCATTCATTCAGTGTCTCACTACATAGCCCAGACTAGCCTGGAACTCACTATGAAGTCCAGGCTGACATTAAACTCATATTGATTCTTCTTCTTCAGCCTTCCAAGCCTCTGTAAGTATGAACCACCATACCTAGATTCCTATGAACATTTTAAAGACTCTAGGACAGTTGTGATCAAAAGACTGTCCTGCAAAAATGGGACTGTATTCTGTGCAGTCTGACATGGTAGCCATATATGACTATGATATGGTTGAAATGTAAAAAGAAATGAATGTTTAAATTATGTTAAGTTAGTTTCAACCACTTTGAAGTTATATATCAGTCAGTATTGGTGAAGACAAACAGTTCAGTAGGATACAAATAAAAGCTTTGGCTTCTAGAGCCAAAATGAAGGGGGAAACTGTTCAGTCAGTTGCAAAGTTGAGCAAGATGGAGATACATCTCTTGTGCACTTGCCCTGTGAGGAAATCCCAATGCCTCAGGAAGGAAACTTCTGGTGTTACAATATCCCCTACAGACTGTTGTTGCTGTTACTAATACAGGGAATGGTGTTGGCAGGGGATGCTCCTTCTACAAATCTATAAGTACAGAAAGATTTAACACTGTTTATTAAGCTCTCATAGTGCTCTGATCTGTGATGCTGGGGCTGGTATCCCCATTCCTCAGTGCCTGCAGTCTCCTGCTAGGTTCTGCAACTAGAAGGCACTAGAGAGACGTTGGAAGGATGATGGAGGGGTACTTATTCTTTCCTGTATACCTGTTGTTCTTGTGAGCAAGTTTTGATATGCAAAGACAGAGAAAGGTGGGACTTCCTGGGATTAGAACAGGAAGCCTGCACTTTAGACAGAGGATTCAGGCATTCCAGCCAGCAGCAGGAAGAAGGAATTCCAACCAGGAGCAGGAAGAAGGGGACACACACCATGGGTTTGAAAAAACAACCTTATTCCACATGTCCAGGAACATCGGCATAGCGTGGAGAATAGCAGTCCAAGGGGATATATGTATATATGGGGTTATATTTGGGTAACAGAATTAAGAGCTAGCTTAGGTGGGCCAAGATTGCTCAGTTCAGGCCAAGGCTTGTTAAAATCCACATGGTGTCTGTGTGTACTCATTTATAATGGCTGGTTAAAGATTAACAGCTGCCAACCAATTAATGATAATCTAAATACTGGTTAAATAGTTTAATTAGCCATTTTTTTCTACAGGTTCTAATCCTAAGTATGTATGTAAAGGGGATATAAAAAACATGTATCTAGCCCAGCATGGCGGTGCACGCCTTTAATCCCAGCACTTGGGAGGCAGAGGCAGGCAGGTCTCTATGAGTTCGAGGCCAGTCTGGTCTACAGAGTCCAGGACAGCCAGGGATACACAGAGAAACCCTGTCTCGAAAAAAAAAAAAAAGAAAAAGAAAAAAACTATACATCTATACAAAAGTTCCTGTGTGAGTTATCACAGAACAACCTATATCATTCATACAATGGGAGGCTATTCAGATGGAGAAGAATGAAGGCCTGGAATATGCCATAATGTATAAGTCTTGAAAACATATCACTAATGAGGAAGGTAAATGTTGTAAAAATGTATATTGCCACATTACATTTGTAGCAATATCACAAACATGCAAATCTGCACACATACCAAGTTAATCCAATGAGTGTCTGGGATTGAAACCTGAGCTGACTGTACAGCAACACAGGAATCTTGCAGGGGAAACAGAAATGTTCAAAAATGGAATTGTGATAATGACTGCAGGATGAAGTAAATTTACCAAAAAAGATTGAATTGTGCATTTTAAGTGGATGGTCTAACAACATACATGTTTCATCTCCATGAAGTAGTAAACCTACCACAACAAGGATAAGAAGGCTTGGTGTGTGATTCAGTAATAGAGCACTAGCATGGCAATACACAAAGTCAACACTGTTCAAAATTAGGTTTTGTTATTTTAATTAGTTTATCATAACCATGGCAAAAGCCCTCATAGGAACTCAGGAAGGGAGAGATCCAGGACATGCAATTGCCTGAATTTATTGTTTCTCCTAAAAGGCTCAGACAATCTCAGAGCATCTATAAGTAGAAGTTCCACCATTATCCACAATAGCCAGAGTTCTGTACCAACCAGCTGAGACTTCTTTACGGAACTGTTCTGTTTTGTAAAGAGTAATTACATGTAGGATAATTCCCTCACCAAAATAAGATCCCTTCTTTATTATCCCCTAAATACTCCTGCATTATTTTGCACTGCAAAAAATTCATGCCTCAAGCCATACTTGGGAATAATGAATTATATGTGTTTTTCATGTGATTTTCTTCTCCTCAGGGATGCTAATTATGAAATAAATTGTTTGTGTTTATGATTTTGAAATAATTCCTTGCCATATCAGAGCTCCTCTTGCTACATGTAACCAAGCTAATTTGAAGCTTCCAGAGAGGAATAATGTAGAAGTCTTTTTTTTAGGTTTTTTGAGACAGAGTTTCTCTGTATAACAGCCCTGGGTGTCCTGGAACTCACTCTGTAGACCAGGCTGGCCTTGAACTCACAGAGATTCGCCTGCCTCTGCCTCCCAAGTGGTGAGATTAAAGGCATGTACCACAACACCCGGGAAGTCATTTTCAATTAAAGTTGTAAAATGCTGAGAAAAAAAGGGGGGGACAATCATATATACATATATATTCATACATAAATATGGGCATATCTATATTTATATCAGAAACCATAAAGAGATTCAACATATTCTTTATGTGGGAAACACTAATGCAGTCCTGGTATAACATTGTCCCATTTTAAGACACATGTACCTCTCCTGGCCTTACAACTAAAAAGTCTGGGCTTTTTTTGAGACAAGGCTTCTCTATGTAGCCCTGGCTGTCCTGGACTTCCTTTGTAGACCAGGCTCAGAGATCTGCCTGCCTCTGCCTCCCAAGTGCTGATATTAAAGACATGCACTGCCACTACCACCCGGCTAAAAAGTCATTTATAATAGATTCACATTTCCTTTAATGGGGAGCATGTCTCCGCAGTGGGTACCCAGGGACTAATAAACAACAATTCTCTTATTGAAGAAAAGTCCTTTAAAACTGGGATCTTATTTACCACAAATAAGGGCAAATCTGTCCAATGACAACTTTGGTCATTTCAAGGACAGAACAATCACCTGCCATCTATACCTTATTTCAGAACTATAAGGTTATGAGAGCTGTTTTACAGTTCTATCAAGCACACTCATTGTGATTGTCATGCTCCTCATTAAGGGACCACAATCTTATTAAAAATCAGCACTTCTTTCTTTTTTTTAAATTATTTTTTTTCTTCAAGTTACATCTCAGTCACAAACCCTTCCCTATTCCCCCTTCCTATCCTGCCCTTCCACCCTCTTCCCCCCAGAAGTTTCCCCTTTCAGTCCAACAGATGTTTCTTTCTCTTACAACAGTAAATACTATACAAAACAACAGATATAAATATGCCACATTTATGAGAGTTAAATGGCCCAGTATACCTTCCCAATGTCCAGTTTATAAGGATCAAAGTTTTAGCTATAGTTGCTTTTAAGCAGGAATTTCAAAAAGCCACAGGTAGCTTGTGAGAGGCCTTATACCTACTGGTCTGGTAAATGGAAAACCAGTTGGTAATTTATATCACCTTTGAATCCAGTCCCTGTCAACATTCAGAGTGTTTCATCACCATTAGGTAGACAAGAAAATGAAGTTCTTCAAATTCACATAAAATATCCTCTTTCCCCAAAAGAATTAGCCTCTTTTGGAAACATAAACCAATCAAAATACGAAGTGTTAGAATTCACTATGGTGAAAAGCTATCTTTATGACAGACCAATAAAATGTCCTAATAAGCTCCATAAAATTACCCATGATTTATACTGGTACGTTTCCAACTGTGAAGACATACAGCCATTTTATTGAGTAAGAACCCTTAGGATATCTCAGCAGAATTCTTTGTCTACCCAACTTCACAACTTGTAAGAGGCCAAGAAGAAAGTAGGATAAAACTGGTGTCACAGATAGCTATATCAGGTAAGTATATTGATATAACAATGTTAAAACTCTTGAAAGTCAAGGACAATACTTCATCTGCATTAAGATGCAAAATGGATAGAACTTGAAACAATCATCCCAAGTGAGGTAACTTAGACCCAAATATATGGTTGTTTTCTCTTACATGTGGATGTAAGCTTTTTTTTCTTTTAGTTTTTCAAAACAGGGGTTCTCTGTGTAATAGCCCTGGCTCTCCTGGACTTCCTTTGTAGATCAGGTTGGTCTTGAACTCACAGAGATCATCAGGTAGCCACTGCCTCCTGAGTGCTGGGATTAAAGATGTCTGCCACCATGCCTGGCCGATGTAAGCTTTTAAGTTTTATATATGTGTTTCAACCTGAAAACCCACAATGGTTTAGTAGCTAGTCAGGGACCAGGAGGAAGACAGGATCTTCCAATGAAGGGAAAATAAAGTGTTATACAAATATATAAAGGGGAAATTAGAATAAATAGTATTAAATGGGGAGGAGGATGGGAGGAGAGAATAAAGGAAGGAATACCGGGGTGGACAACTAACACTAAAGCCTTTAAAAAGTAACATGGATCTTAGACATTCTGACCTGTGTGAGATGGAATATCAAAGTTGTCTTGAGTTGCATTTCTCTGATGATTAAGGATGTTGAGCATTTCTTCAAGTGTCTCTCAGCCATTAGAGATTTCCCTTTTGTGAATTCTTGGTTTAGCTCTGAACCCCATTATTTGATTGGATTATTTCATTTCCTGGTGTTTAATTTTTTGATTTCTTTATAAGTTTTGGATATTAGCCCTCTGTCAGATGTGGTGTTGGTAAAGATCTTTTCCCAATCTGTAGGTTGCCATTTTGTTCTAATGACAGTGTCCTTTGCCTTACAGAAGCTTTTCAGCTTCATAAGGTCCCATTTACTCAAATGACAGCACATGCTGGCAAGTTTCTGGAGAAAGGGGAACACTCCTCCTTTGCTGTTGGGTGTGCAATCTTGTACAACCACTATGGAAATCAGTCTGGCGATATCTTAGAAAACTTGGAATAGCTCTATCTCAAGACCTAGCCATACTACTCCTAGGCATACATCCAGAAGATTCCTTACCAAACCACAAGGACATCTCTTCACCTATGTTTATAGCAGCTTTATTTGTAATAGGTAGAAACTGGAAACAACCCAGATGTCCCTCAACCGAAGAATGGATTTAAAAAAAAAAAAACTGTGGTATATTTACACAATGGAACACTCGGCTATCAGAAACAAAGAAATCATGCAATTTCTGCCAAATGGATGAAAGTATAAAAGCTCATCCTGAGTGAGCTAGCCCAGACCTAGAAAGATACACATGGTGTGTATTCACTTATAACTCGATGTTAGCCATATAGTACAAGATAACTATCCTATAACCAACAGACTGAAAGGAACAGGAACATGGACTTTGTTACCTGTTAGTGGGACACTTTGACCACGTGGAGCTACCATGTAGACCTCCAGTGCAAGAGGAAGCTCTTAGTCCTCATACGGCTGCTGAACT
>CAJQZJ010000206.1:0-72845 GCA_907164525.1 Lophiomys imhausi
AACTCATGGAGATGGTTAGATAGTAGAATGTTAAAGTCAGGTGCCAATTACATATGGACTGGACATTGGGAATGTATGCTAAGCCATATAACTCTTATAATTGTGGCCTATTTATTTCTGTTGTTTTGTATTGTATTTATATTTATAAGAAAAAGAACCATTTTTTGAACTGAAAGGGAGAGCTGTTGGGGGGAAAAAAGAAATACCTTAAACTAAAAAAAAAAAGGAAGGGAAGAGGATGGGGGGGTTGAGGGAGAGGAGGGTGGAAGGGTGGGACTGGAGGGGGGAGTAGGGAGGGGATTGTGATTGAGATGTAACTTGAAGAAATAAAAAATAAATTATTAAAAAAAGTCTCCCAAAAAGGGATGAGCAAGAAGATGGGTAGAAGGATGAATGGATGTTCACCTGACTAGAGTGAATGAACTGGCCTATGAATGGATGGAAGGAAGGATGACACATGAATGGATAGATGGATGGGTGATGGATAGATAGATGATGGACAAATGGATGATGAATGGATGGGTAGATGGATGGATGCCTGATGGATTTATGGATGAGTGAATGATGGATGATGGATGGATGGATGGATGATAGATGATAGATGAATGGATGATGGATAGATGGATGCATGATAGATGAATGGATAATGGATAGATGGATGGATGGATCAATGGATGGATGAATGAGTGGATAGGAAGCTCCCACATAGTTGGTATGGTAATGGCAAAGGTGGCCATGGTTTTTGCTTCCATGCCATTTGCTTGGGGATATGGGAGTTCTGAAATTTTTAGGACTAACATTGGTTAGTATTCTTTAAAAATTATTTTGTATAGTTATCAACTGCATTAATCTCAGGCTAGCTAGAAATGTTAGAAAAATGTTTCAAATTAGAATGTCAAGGCCTCTTAAAAGAAGTGAAATGAGCTTATCTATTTGGAACCAAGGAATGAACATTTATCCATGTCTTCTCTGTGCCAAACACAGCACTCTGTGCTTTCAGAGCATTACATTCTTTAATTTTCTCCATTATGAGGGGAAAATCAGAGTTGTCTCTCATCTTCATCTGAAAGAGATGCCATTCTCTGATGAGGACCACATAGTACAAAGTGGGCATCTGGTGGTTTATGCACCACTTCACCCTCAACATTTCTAAAAACAGAGGCTTCCTCATTTTAGGAGCACTGATGTATGTGAGGCTAGCCCTCCTCTAGACAGAATAGCAGACCAGTGATTTAGCCTTAGTTAATCAAATTATAAGTTTCCTTGGGCAAAATGATCAGCTTCATTTTTAGCATGTGACTTAAACATGGCCAACTACATACTCCCTCACATATCCCAGTACACTGGGCTCCATCCAATCCAGCAACTCACCTGCCTGATTGGGTAGATCCAGGCAGTGCAGCTGCTGAAACTCAGCCTTTATTGGCAGTCTCAACCAATTATAAAAGCTTGGGGGGGATATTATTTCAAAGCTGACTTCTCAATATTCTTAGCAGTTGAGACAGGCAGCCCATGAGTCACATCAATAAACAGCTATTTCTTCATCAGGAACATCTTCTCCCAGTAACAACCCCACCCATGTGCACAGGGCATAAAGAATGAGAATGACGCTAGCTCTTTACCCTGGGACTTGAACTGAACAGCACCAGGTCGTCACTGGGGCTGGCTCCTTCAAGAGCAGTGAACAACTCTCACCTGGCATTTGGTGAGATCAAAGGCTTGACGACAAACACTTTCTCTACCTCAGACACAGAAAGCCTCCCAAACATTTGCTTGCACCCTACTGCTTCTCTGCCTGCACCAACTCCCTTCTGAAGAGACTTTTATCTCATCTCTGCAGCGAGGAGTCTGAACATAAATACATATAATTACTCTACATTAATATAATTAGCCTGTCTCTCTCCTGTTCCAGAAATGGCTGTCCATTTTTAGCTGCTAATGGTTGGAATTATTTATGTCCATTTGTTCAAGGACTAAAATTGGATTCATAAGAAAGAGAACAGAGATAGTACCCAGGAAGGGCCCTTTTATCTTCGCCATCCTATTGCTCCAGTTTGGGTTCTCTTGCCCCATCTTCAGAGGAATTGAGGTTGGTAAATTGGGGAGATTAGATTCACACTGGCCTCCATCCATTTATTCCCTTTGAAGAATTACAAGCATACTGCCAAGACAAAGCACTTCAGTTGTTCCAAAGCTGCCAATACCACTCTGTATCAGTTGTTCCAAAGCTGCCAATACCACTCTGTATCAGTTGTTCCAAAGCTGCCAATACCACTCTGTATCAGTTGTTCCAAAGCTGCCAATACCACTCTGTAGCAGCAGAATGGCTTAACCCTCCTTCTGTTCCAGGACGGGAAATGCTGAGGGCAGGCACAGTGCTCACTCAGGACTAGGTGTTCATGACATCCTCTGTGCCAGGATATCTCCTTTGACTACTTTGAAATCTCACTCCAAATTTACATACATCACTCATCTGCATATATTTTGAAGTCAAAATGGAAAGTAGCGGCAAAGAGATAATTGCATGTAGATATCTTCTCGTTTACAGCTCGCAGAGAATAAGCTTTTCTCGTAGTTTGTATAACTTCAATCTGTTGGTCTTCACATAACTGCCATGTTGAAGCTGGACTGATTTTTTTTCTACAGCATTTTGCTATCATTTTAAACTAGTCAGGTAAAAATTACCAGGTCATTCTTTAAGTGTGAACATTGAGGCTACATAAAGTTTATACACACACACACACACACACACACACACACACACACACACACAGAGACACATGTTCATCGAAGCCTTCAGTGTACATCCACAATTCCAGCTTTTGGCTAAGGCAAAGGAATCTGGAATTCTAGTCCAGTATAGCTTCATAGTAAGATCACACCAAAAATAAAATACATGTGCAGTTAGGAAGCTAGGAGTTAGAGGTATGGAATCTGAGAGACCTGCAACTGAATCCTACCTCTGTAGCTCAAGAGCTGTGTGGTGATGGACATACTGATGTAGAACATACTCACTTTTAAGCATAAAGAGATGGTGGTTCTGAAAATTAAGTAATTTGTTCAGGGTCATCTCACTAATTCACCCAAGAGGCAGAATACCCAAATGTGTCTCCAAGAATCAGAGCTCCAACTGTCATCCTTATTGCCTCTTGCTGCAAAGGATAGCTTCGTTGAGACTGATGTAAGCGTAGTAATTAAAGTGGGCTGCTGGGGAAAAGCAGGCTTAGAGGGCAGAGCTAGATTGGCCTGAAAAAGGGAGGGGGAGTCTGATCAGGCCTGAGTCCTATGCCCTCTACCCTGACTGACACCAAATATACAGTCTGCCTTAGTTAGGGTTACTATTGCTGCAATGAAACACCGTGACCCAAAAGTTGGGGAGGAAAGCATTTATTCGGCTTATACTTCCACATCACTGTTCAAAATCAAAGGAAGTCAGGACAGGAACCTGGAGCCAGCAACTAATACAGAGGCCATGGACAAGTCCTGGCTTGATTCCCATGGATTACTCATTTTGCTTTTTTAGAGAACTTAAGACCACCAGTCCAGGGATGGCACCACCCACAATGGGCTGCATCTCTCACATTAGTCACTAATTTTAAAAATGCCTTCCAGCTGGATCATATGGAGATAACTCTAGCTTGTGTCAAGATGACATAAGATCACCCAGAAAGGTTCTTGTTGGAAAAGCTACCCCAACATTACTTAAGCAGAAGAGGCCTGTGTTCAGTCTCTCTCTCTCTCTCTCTCTCTCTCTCTCTCTCTCTCTCTGTGTGTGTGTGTGTGTGTGTGTGTGTGTGTGTGTGTGTGTTTACCCACTTGGGGTTCAGTTTCAAAAGGCAGGACAGCAGTGCATTCTGCTCCAGCATAATGCAGAGGGACTCTATGTAGTCAGACTGACACACCTTCTCATCTCTCCTGCAAGTCCCTTTCCCCAGGCAAGTGGCTGTGACCTTCACCACCAGATGGATAATGCCCAGGCAGGCAGAAGAATGGGTGAGGGGAGAAGTTTTTCCATCCACACTGTCCCTTCCTGATTTATACAGAGAAGTGAGCCCTGCTGACTTGTAGTCTGCTCCTAGATCACCTGCACTCAATGCGACAGAGGAGGCGGGCCAGTGTGCCAGGCTGCCACCAGATATGTCCTCATGTCAGAGATGGCTGAAAAGCTTCCTCTGCCTAGAGCAACTTTCTACTCCGTCAACTGTGTAATATTGTGGGTGTGTATTCTATATCTCTCTAGAAAGTTCCAGAGAGAAGGAAACAGATGTTAGGAACTCTCAGACAGAGACAAAGACGAAATGTCAGGGAAGGCCTGGAGGCAGCTGGGAGCCATATCCACTCTAGTACTGAGGATTTCTCTTTGGTTCTGTTGCTGAGCTCGCCCCAGGCCTCTTGATCTTGCATGTTATTGCCCTTATGTGTCTTACTGCCTGGACTAAACTGTGTTTCCCCCCCAAATTGCCCTCCCAACCCCTAGAACCTCAGCATGTGACTTCATTTGGAGATAGCCCTCTTAAGGTAGCTATTAAATTAAAATGGGCTGTCAGAGTGGGTCTTGATACATTGTGACTGTGTCCTAATGAAAATCGAGACTTTGCACATCACAGAGACACCAGGGATATGGAGATGCAAAGAATCAGTCACTGCAAGGCCTCAAGAGAAACCTACCTGCCAGTGCCTTGATCTTGGAATTTCAGCCTCCAGAATTTTGACAATTGATTTCTGTTGCTGAAGCCATCCTACCCATGGTGTTCCTTATGGTAACTGGACACACTAGCAACTCCCATGATGAACCAGTTTTCTCAAAGTGGTTGCAACCTGATCATCTAAAACTTAAAACTACTCACAAAGTCAAAGTGGGGACAAGAAGACAGAGAAGCAGAGCCTGGAAGTGTTTGGAAGTCAGTGAATGGTAATGGCTTTGCAGGGTCTACAGGGCCTCTGCTTCCCCAAGACAGAGCAGCAGTGTGTGTGTGTTCATTTTTAAAACAACAAAAATGGAGGAAATTCTTACTATGTTCCAGAGACTGTATAGATGCCAAGGTTACAGAGATCAATAAAATATTCTCCATGGTCTAGTGAGAGAAATGTTAAATTTCATTGTTAGTATTTGCTTACAGGCCTCTATGCTGTCATTAGGTAATCAAATATTTCTGCTACATTTCATTATCTTCTTAACTCAAGCCAATCAAGGCACAAACGGATAGGTTTAAACATGTCTAACACATGCCAAACCTCATGCTGTGTCTCAGGGGCCAATACTTGGTCGTAGAAGCAATTGGAAAACAAGGGCCTGGTAAAAGATGGCCAAGGTGTCCCACTGCTTTCTGTGAACTTTGTGAAGCTGAGAGAAATGGTGATCCCTTAGGAGGAAGGCTCTTGATTCCTAAGAAAATGACCCAAGATTAATATGGGAAAGTTGATTCAGGATTCTGCCCAGCTTTCAGAAAGGGAGCCAGTAACAAGGGTGGCTGTTAGAGAGCGGAGAAGGAGGGAGACATGGTTTGTCAACACTAGGGCAAACCTGGCTCTGTGACTGTCCCATATCTTTCTCTCCCTTTCATGGTCAGCTTCTTTCTTTCTTTCCTTCTTTCCTTCTTTCTTTCTTTCTTTCTTTCTTTCTTTCTTTCTTTCTTTCTTTCTTTCTTTTGCAGTTCATAATTATTTTATTTATTTATTTTTAGTTTATTTATTACTTCAAGTTACATCTCCATCACAGTGCCCTCACTCCACCCCTCCCAGTCCCACCCTCTCACCCTCTCTCCCCTCTCCCAACTATCCTACTCCTCTGGTGTGGGACACCTCCACATATCAGCCCCCATCTTCAATGGACACAAGAGGGCTAAGAGCTTCCTATTGCACTGGGGGCTTACATGGCAGTTCTACTAGAGGTAAGTGTCCTACTAACAGGTAACAAAGATCAAATTTCTGTTCCTTTGGGTCTGTTGATTGTAGGATAGCTATACTGTACTATATGGCTAAACTCCAGTTATAAGTGAATATATACATACCATGTGTATCTTTCTGGGTCTGGGTTAGCTCACTCAGGATGAGCTTTTCTAGTTCCATCCATTTGGTTACAAATTGCATGATTTACAAGTTTCTGATAGCTGAGTAGTATTCCATTGTGTAAATGTAGCACAGCTTTTTTTTTTTTTTTAAATCCATTCTTTGGTTGAAGGACGTCTGGATTGTTTCCAGTTTCTAGCTATTACATATAAAGCTGCTATGAACATAGATGAGGAAACGTCCCAGGGTCAGTTTCTTACTCTGTGCTCCTTACTCTTACATCACCTTACTCTTTTCTCTGATGCTGAGTATACCACTATCTTCATCCTCCCTCCCCAGTGGGGCTAAGTTGACCTCAACTACCCCACATTAGACAGCAGAGTTCTACACAATCACCCCAGGAAGGCTGATGGGAAGTATCCATGCTACGGTTGAGTCTCCTGGAAGAGGATGTTGTCCATCACGAAAGATTGAAAATCATAGAAATGAATGTTAGTACGGAGTTAGTAAATTCTAGTGAAATGATAAGACTCAGTTGGATCAATAGAGTAAACATCAAACTCCTTTGAAAACTTGTAAGATAAGGATGTAGCACATGTGCTTCTGGAAAGCATCCTCAACAGGCAAGAACTACAGTAATCCAAAAAGGGAGTACACTGCAGGAAACAATGTTCAAACTGTGTGTGAGTAAAGCCACTATGTGCTGAGCTCTCTGCTGCTAGAAGCATTCAAGTAGAGGATGCAGGCCATCTGTGGATCTTGTAAAGGCAAATCTTACACTACATAGTGGAGAAGGTCTGGAGAAGGCCTCCATTCCTATAAGAGTTAAGATTCTTCCTTCTAACCTAGCTGGTCTCTAATTTACCTGGCACCAGGCTGGAGAGGGAAAGTACAATCTCCCGTATGTGGACTTATTTTGTCACCTTTCCAGACAGCAAATGAAATGTATACTTACTGTAAGTGACAGTCTTAGATGTAAACAGCTGCTGGGTGGGAAATTCCGATCCTGCTGAAGAAAAAGAAGGGACCCCAGATCTCTCTGGTTCATCATCCTCTTGAGTTGCCAAGATCATAGTCACCTTGTAATTAGCATTTGTCGTCAAAGAAGGCAATCTCAGCCCCCCTCCAGCAGTAAGAATACAACTGTAATCAGGACATGGGGATCAAGACTGAAATGTTGGTTTGTGTGAGTAAAGACAGCCTGTCATCTCCATGGATGAGCTTAACTGAGATAGTGTCAATGCTCTCTTCTGCTACTTAGAGCCAAGTCCTTCGGTACAAGTCTCTGGAGCCAGAGCTAATCAGCTAAGTACCCTGTGCATACATACACCTGGGGAAAGGACAGGCACCTTCCCCTGCAGTAAAGTCTATTTTTCAGCAAACTTGCCATTAGTATACGGTATATATGTGCTGGTGGCCAAACCCTATAGCCTCCCTTTCTCTTCTCTCTCTCTTTCACACACACACACACACACACACACACACACACACACACACACACAGACACACTACCCGTGTGCATTCTTGCTACATGGCATCTTAACTCCCAATCAATTTCTTATACCTTATCCTCCCCTTCCCCAGCCCTAGAGCTGTTTACAGCTAAACATATAAGTTTTGTCCTATATAAAAAGATTTATGGTTTTTAAAAATATTTAAGTAGTAGCAACTAGGATTAGGTTCTTATACATCATCAAACACTAGGATATTAGATCTATATCTGTATATACATATTATATTATATCTCTATATATTATGCAACATCTAACTTGATTTCTTGTAAGTGCCTATGTGGGATCTGTTATCATTATCCTTGATTAAAGATGAAGAAACTGGAACCCTGAGAGGTGTGTGCCTTTCCCAAGGTCAAACATCCAAGTGTCAGGGCTGAATTAAGATCCAGAATTCTTGGAGCTGGAAAGTAAGTGAAGGCCAAGACTCTAACTAAAAGCTAGTTGTAACTGTCAAGGTTGAATTGCTTCTTATTCTTCTGACTCACTGTTCTCCTAGAAGTTGCCAGAAGAGCCCTGCTGCTGTTTTTGGTTGAAACAGCTCCTCCCCCAAGTCACCGTGGTCTTGGCAAAAGGGCCAGGCTGAGAGCTACAAAGCCCCCTGCCTGCCATTTCCCTCCGCTGCTTATCTGGGACAGTTTGGAGTCAGCAGGGCCTACACCTGTTTCTCTCCTTTTGGCCCCACCCCACTTCTCATGCTGGCTGGGCTTGTTTCCATCACACATTTATTTGCAGGCTTCCCACATCAGCTTTCCCTTGCCTTCTGAGTTCATTCCAAGAGCAGAGAGGCTGGGTACACAGGGCAGAGAGAGGGATTTTTCTGCCTGGCACCACAGCTTGCCACCAGTACTGGCTGAAGCAGGCAGATTGATAGGCAGGAGAAGGCAAGCGCTCTGTCCACACAGCACACCCACACCAGCCCTTGGGCAGCCTCCCCAGGTCCATGGCAGGGTGACATCCTATGTCAGGTTACATTAAATTTGCCCTGGCCCATACTTCCTCAGGCTGTCCACAGCCCTCCAGTTCCTCTCTGAGGCCTTGGGTGGGGGGGGGGGGGGGTTCAAGTGAACTCTGTTCTTAGCTAGAGTCTTTTTTGAAATCAGGAGTGCAATAATGCCCCACCCCCTTAACTCATGGTTATGATTTCTATAACAGCTATACACAGTCAACCGTAGTCTAAAGTAGTCCATGGAAAATTCTAGAAATAAACGATTCACATATTTTAAATAACTCTTATGGTAATGTTGTTACATGTGCTGTGTATTGTCATTGTTGCTGAGCTCTTGCTACTGGGAACAAGAACTCATGGAAAGAATCCCTGTCTTTGAAGGCGGGCTGCCTGATGAGAACTGCAGTGATGTGGAGAGGTTGAACTACTGGAGGTCCAGAGTCTACTTACAGTATATCTTGTGCTATCTTTAGACCTCTAAACATTCATTCCTTGGCCACCTTTGAGTCAGATCTAACATTCTAATACTAAGAGATGAAAACCTTTTGGAATGTATTAACTTAGCTGCAGCCAGCTTCTACAAATCCCAAAGCTAAGGAATGTCATCAGATAGCGTCTGAGGACCATCGCTGAGATTTTTTTCTCTGCTGTAGGCCGCCTTTCTGATGTTTCCACCAATGGATTTGAAAAGTGACTTGATTTTTGACTTTTCATTGTTTTGTTATGATAAAAACTGCACAAAACTTCTTTCAGTTTGGAACGTGGAATTTGGGGTGGGGTTGAGTCTGTCCTCCAGGTTAATGGTTACTCATATTTGGCTCCAGAATAAACTAGCCATTATCTCCTTTGAAGTTAGAGCTGCACTTTTATGTTGATACTCAAATTGAAGTTCACAATGGTGCCTGATATACAGGAGGAAACAGGATGAGAGTGCAGGTAAGCCCCTGAGTTCTCACTGGGATCTTTTATATGGGACTACTGTATACAAAAGACAATGCTACAAGTCTGGGAATCTGGCGATGGAAGTTATTTGCTTTTTGTGCACAGAAGTGTTCAGAACCTCTGGGTTAGGCATAACAAGAAGCTTCTCATGCACTGGAAGGAGCCCAGAGACAGAGGCACTTCGGCCTTCCTGGCAATCTTGGAGGACTGGCTTGTCAATCAACGGGAAAATGTCCCAGCCCAGGAGGAAGGCTTGTCAGTCAGGCAAGGGTTTAAGAGGGGAGAGCCTCCACATCCTCCCTTCCTCAAGCAGCCGGATGGAAATGTCCAGCATTACTGGTATCACCAAGTCAGCTCATCCATGCTGAGTGATGGACAGGCTGCCATTCACTGTCTGATGCTATCTGACCTCTTTCAGTAAAAATAGCCTCACCTCAGAGAAAGGCTTTCACCACTTCCTCCTCACAGTGGCTAGCCCATACTGCCCTTTCCCTAGATTGTTCCTCATCCTCATCCTCACCCAGCTCACTCTAACCTGTTTCCATCAAAATGGAGTCTTCTCTGTGTCTCTTCACGGCCTTCCAGGTCAATGGCGTACGTTGTCTGTAGGAAGGCTTTATTTTTCCTTCTGTTTCTAATCCTGGGGGGGGGGGGGGGGGCAAATCTCTGAAAAGGCTTCCCAGAGGATGTGGATTCAGAAGACTTCTGAGTTTGATCTTCGGTGCTTATAGGAAGGAAGGCACCAAGACTACCAGGTGGAGGCAGCCAGGATGCCTGCTAAGGCACTCTGGCTTGCTTATGGGCAGGAGTCATGGCAGAAAAGCACTTAACTGGACCGCCTCTCTGCAGGAACTCAGAAATTAACACATGAACAAACACCACCAGGACAGAGGAGAGGGTGAAGTAAGGGGGAGGCATAGAAAACACCCCAGGAAGTGGCCTGTGCTGTTTAATAAAAAACCATACCGGTGGGTTTCACAATACAAAGAACTGAGTGCAAAACCAGGCAGACATCCTCTTACTTGGGAGTGATCAGCAGGGAAAGAATCAGAAAGCTTTATGAGGGCTTATATTATAAAAGACTGAGAAGTACCACAAGTTCCCCGGGAAGAAGCCTGATGACTGGATTAACTATGTGGGCTGCTGAGTCCAGTCTCGGGTGCATACTGAGCCGCCAGACAGCATTTGGTACTGCGACCTCAGGAAAGTCACATGGACCGTCTGTCCCCTCTTACATCACCATTCACTTCTATTTGTTGTTTCTGACCAGTGCGATGGTAAAGCCCACTTCTCAGGGCTACTGTAAGGATAAAATCAGGCAATGCTCATAAAGCACTCAGCATACATTTTTGGCACACCGCAAGTGCTGTATATGTCAATAACTGTTCACTGATGGCACCATGCTATTAATATTGATTGGATCTATTTTCAAACAGAAGTGACACTTTAGGCTGGAGCTCCCTCCTGATGTGAGCACATCGCTTGTCTCTGCATTTGCTACTACCTCCAGGATTGCAGCACCCCACCCTCTGTGGCCTCTTTCTATACTTGTCAGTTGCCTTTAAACTCTTTTGGACCTTCTGGTAATTTGTCATACCCAGCCTGGACTCCATTAGCAACTGGCTCATATACATCCTCAGCCCTCACTTGAGGATGATACCCTATGTTATTAAAAAGAAGAATATTGCATCCTTCTGTTTGCTTAATCTACATGATCTGTTTTCTCAGTAGGTGGCATCGCCTGGGAATATAGCTTTATGAATTAAAAATGGAAAATGATAGAAGGCAATATTAAAAAGACTAAATACTCTTCAAATTGTGGCATTTCCAGTAAGACTCTACCCATTAGAGGCTGATTGAGTTTGAGAAGGAGGATCCCTATGGGCCTTTCCAGCCCCTAAAGGCAGTGGTTCCCCCCCACCCACCCCCAGCCCTCTGAAGACTCAACTCTTCAAGAAGGAGTATGGCTCACATTCCACAGGAAGCTGTGACTTGCCTCCAAATTCTAACACCTCAATCCTCAGATCAATACCCAGATTGTTGGCTAGTGACCTTTGCAATACTGTCCTTCCATGCAGAGGGGCAGTGGGAGTGGCTCTCTCCCTTGCCAGACATTGATTAATCACCAGACTTAAGTTCACTGTTACAGGAGGCAGGGAAGAACTGGCCTAGAGGCAGCCTGGCTCCCATGGAATGACTGTGGGCCTCGGCCACTTAGTGCCATCTCAGCTGCCACCTCATGGCCTTAGTCAATCATCTTCATGATGACCACCTTTCCCAGAATTCACTAGGAAAGGACTCATATATAGAGAGGAGAGGAAGTAAATGCCCAGTGTTGGAGCAGCAGTCATGGGCACATCATAAATAACCAACCTGTCCTCAGTCTTCTTAAGGATTCTGTTGGATAGGTCATGACATTGACCAGCTCTTTATAAAGGTGACAGAGACTCAGAGGGGGGGCCAGAATCACATGGTTTGTGCATGTGCCAGCTGGTGCCCCCAGGTTGGGGCAATCCACTGCTGTTCCTACCATGCCGTTCTTCTGATGGTCTTATTTGAGAGATATACATCCCCAAAATTGGCCTGCATTGCTTGGGGAAGCTTGACATGATTAGTTGTCTCATTGGTGTCCTCACTATTCCCACTGTAGTTTGCCCCAGGCTGGCCTCACAGCTAAATTATGTAGGACAGCAAGTAGTGAGACTTGGCTAGACTCTGAAGAGTACAGAGGGCCCCTTCAGCGCCTTAAATTAATCCCACTTATCACTGAAAAGGGCCTCAGCTTTGCCAAGCCATCTCTGTCTGAATGCGTTGAATTTTGAAGACATTCCTGCTGGTTCCTCTGCTTTTGGCACCAGCGCATTCCTGTAATTTAATTGTCAAGGGAAAAAAATGAATGAGTTGCAAAGAGAAAGGAGGGTGTCAAGTGTGGTTCCTCCCAGAAAAGGTTTCCCAGAAGCCATTTCACTCTTCTCACAGAGGTGGTATGGCCACAGTTTCCCAACCATCTCTGACCATATGCCCCAAACAAACATGTTTGAACCACTGCATGGCCAAGATTGTGTGAGCAAACCATGCATAGATTCCATCCACCTTGTACGCTGTCCCTCTTGTCTTGATTAGGAGTCATATTTAGCAGGGATGGTGGAAGAGGCATGCCCAGAGAGGACTGTGTGTTCAGGTGTATTTCTCTGAGCAAGTGGTGGGAAAAATCCTGTTTGACTTGCAACTGGCCTAAATCTTACTTGGGATTGATCGTGAGAGAACACATATGGAACCCCACCATGCCTACCTGAAGGAGCCATTCTCCTCATTACCTCCTCTGTGGAAGCCAAGCTGACCCAGGGCCTATTCCTTGCAGGGGCTCTGGGCTCCTCCACTCTAAAATGAACCAACCTCCCTTTCAGCCTTCTTCATGAACCACTTGCTGCTTTCCAAAGTGTTTGGTAACTGCTGTGCATACCCAGGAAGAAAGATTTCCCAGCCTCCTCGTGATGCTGCTGGAGGAGGATGGGCACCATGGTCCCCCAGTACCAGAGGGTGGGGGATTTGACTATTTACATTTTGGTGAACAGAACTGGCACTCTCCTACATGAAGCCTTTTTCTTATGTATTCTTGTTCATCCCAGGATGTGCCCCGTTGTGAGGGATCATGTGTGGCTGGTTCTATGTGCCTATGAAGGAGATAGAAAAATAATGAAGGAAAGATGAACAAATGGTTTGTGGCAGGTAGATGTCAAATGACTGAGAGCAAGGAAGCACTTTCAACATGAGTATCTGAGGGCCAATGTCTCTGTTTACACTTTCATTCCACTGGTGCATTTAATGAGTAAATAACAATTTCCTTCCTGCCTGCTTGGTGCTAAGCATTGTCTCAGGCCAAGGGTAGGCAACTATGACTGTTGTCAACAGACTTTGCATCATGTGTCTGGGAGATGCAGACATACAGCCAGACCTCCCATGTTGCATGCATTTAATTTTCTTATGTAGCAGACAGCTTTGCTGTGACTTGGAGAGGGACAAGAAAGGTGAACATGAGAGGGGCACTTCACATTGAAGACAGGACAGCAGAGGGAGCAGCGTATGGCTAGGTGTGCGTGCACACACCCATGCTTGTGGTTTTGGGGATACATGTGTGGTGGACACTATGTCTGTCTTCCTGCTGAGGAGGAAAAGTAGAGAAAAGGCGGGAAAGATGGTGTATGCAAAGATTAGTGGCAAGAGTAGCTGAGAATGATGCTAAGACATAAAATAAGCAAGGGATGACCCACTCGATGTTTTGTAAGCTGTACCTCGTTAGCATGGGGATGCTTTGGGACCTGGGTATAGGTAAGGTCTCTGGGGTCACAGTTTAGCATGTGTGTGAGAATGAGTGCAGACAAGTCAGCTGGTTCATACCGTAGGCTCAGCTATGGTTCATCAGGACAGAACCCCATAGAAGGGCCTGAGTGTGAGCCTCCGGAAGTTACTCTCCGCTACATTACCTGTGTGCCACCTTTAATCCCTATCTAAATATAGAAGGAAGGTGCTGCTGCCTTCTGTCATTTACCAATAAGGAAACTGAGGCACAGGAAGTTCCAGCCATTTACTCAAGGTCACAGAGGTGGCAATGCTGTGAGCCCAGACCTGCTGATCTGAAGCCAGGGGCTTGAAGTATATTCAAGAACAGAGGGATGTGGATGAAACTTTATAGGCCATAGAACACTAGTGGAACATAGGTCCCAGGGAAGGACCCGTCTCCTCAACATGAAGACACTAAAAATCAACTCAGACACCCACTAAGTGATTTCAAGAGGAATCTTCCCTCGGTGAGTGTTGCAAAAACTATGAACCAAAATTTCCACAATCCAATTATACATAAATTGGCAACTGTCCATAAACCGAATCTAACCCCAGTCTAGGAATCCACCTAGTAGGTCCCTTCTCAGTTCCTTCCTCACATGTGTGTTCAGTGTGCACTGAAGCTGGGGTCCCTGAGCAGTTTCCCAATCAGTTCTCTATTACTTGAGCAGCTGGCTGGATAGAGTCTGACTCCTGTCACATCATGCTGGCCCATCTAGCACCAGGGAATGGCAGGCAAGATGGCCGAATAAGCAAAGATGATTAGTGTGAAGTCTGATAATGGGAGTTTGATTTCCAGAACACACCTGGTAGGAAGAAAGAACTGACCCCTGCAAGTTGTCCTCTGACCTTCATACATACACCATGGCAGTAGCACATGTGCACACACATGCACACTCGTGCACATACATTCACACAAATGACGTAGAAAGAGAGTGAGTCAGGAAACACCTTTGCATGGCTTCCCATGTCTCTATGGTTTTGCATGAAGCTTTGCTGCAGCTGGCACCTAAAAAAAAAAAACATTTGCTGAATTAACAAAGGACCCAACCCCTCAGAGGGACAGTTGTAAATAATTTCATCTCAATCTTTCTGAAAAGGAGGCTTCTGTATCCCATCTCCTAATGAGCCAGGCAGCTGTTCAATAAACACAGTCCATGAAGAGAAAAAGATGAAAAAAAAAAAAACAGTCTCTGAAGTAGAAGACAGGGAACCAAGCAGCAGGGTCTCACTGCCTGGCTAAGGTACAATCTGACTTTCTAGCTTGAGAGCTAAGATCTCAGAAGGATCCTTGGCATTCTCCTCCCTCCTTGGTAGCTCCACCTAGGATCAGACACCACATTTAGAGAAGGGAGTGTCTGCATCCTCTAGAATGTGGGGAAACGTTTGCCCTACACTTTTCTAAATTAGCAGAGATGTGCACAAGACTGCCTGCTGGCAGACAGCTTCATAATGGTGAGACAGCCTGCCAAAGGAGGGCCTCTTTTCAAAGTAACTTGCAAATGAAGGTGCCTTAATGGCTCCATAGTCACCTGCTTCAGATGGTGGAGCATAGCTAGGTGAGAACTGAACCCTGTCAGCAGGGGTGCCTCTTGCAATACACAAGACTCCCAGTACTCCAGATAGTCCTCTGCAGGGCCAGCAGACATTCAAGGAAAGATAGCCTTCCTTGTTTGTTTGTACTTTCTGGGGACAAGGTGTGGCCTCTGTCCACTGCGGAGACTCCAGCCCCAGGGCTGACTTGAGGCCCGGGAGCATCTGTTCACTCCTTGGTTCTTGACTGGCTCTGTATTCTCCAGGGACTTGCTTCTGACTCGCCAGGAAAACTAAGGGAAGAACATCAGACCTACTTTGTACCTAGTCGATGCCTTTGAAAATGTTCCCAAATTGTAAATGTTTAATTATTTTTCTCCTTAGAAAGAAACCATGTGCATGTGAAATCAGCAGTCCACACCTGAGAGCCTGAACAGGAAGAGAAGCCGGTATGCCTACGTGCAGGCCCAGTGATATTCCATCCCAGTGTCCTGTCTGCCTGGCTCCTGGCCTGCAGCAATCTCCAGACACCCACCAGGCTTCACTCCTGAAACCCCCCTCTTTGTCGTCCTCTTGTCTTCTGCTAATAGATCTCATCACCCACCAAAAGTCACGTGGAAGGAGGCCAGGTGCCATAAACCAACCTCAACCACCTACCTGTGGGAGTCACCCACATCCCTACCTCTCTGTCATGCCCTATGCCCCTCAGAAATGGAGAAACCAATTGCACAGTGGTCTGTGTCCCCATTGTCCCCTTGCCGTCCTTCCTCATCCAGTCTTCTGACCCTCAGCATTTGAATAACACAAGGAGAAATTTACAGAATTAAAATAATTTCTATTTAGCAGCAGCCTTCTCACACAGCTGTAAATATTCATAAACATATCAACTCTCGCAGACCCACCACACACCAATGACATCCCTGCTGCCTTAGGCGTTCTTCTAATAAGTTAGGAGCAGGAGAGTGGAAGGGGCTATTTTTAACTTTAGAATTATTTTTTTTTTCCAAAGCTGTTTTAAAGTCCCTGCTGGGAGTAAAGCTGGAGAGCTGTTTTCTGGAAACGGAGAATGATTCCCACAGAGAAGTGCGGCAGAACTGGGTCTCTGATGGAGCCAGGCGGTCACATCTCTGAATTTCCAAAGCACATGCTCCATGGAGGAAGAATCCCAAACACAACCTGTGTGGTCCAGTGTGCAAGTCAGTCACCTCACCCAATTGGACTGGCCAGCCCACACAGCCCACACTACCATCAGGAGAGAACCCTCAGGGAGGGGAGGAGGTCTGACAGAAGTGTGGAAATCCTCCATGTCTACTCTCTGAAGCAGTGGTACACGGCCTCCAGGCCATGGCCATTATCACAGCTAAGGTGCGGCCTGTCCACAGGAGAAGCCACAATTGCATTACCTGGGCCCAAGTCCCAGAAAATATATGTTTCCTTGATATGGAGGCTATTTATTATTCAATAACTGTCCTGTTAGGCTTGAATTAATGGAGTATTTGAGATCCTTACCCGTGTGTGTGTGTGTGTGTGTGTGTGTGTGTGTGTGTGTGTGTGTTTTCCAGTTGCTGCTGTCAAGGGAATCCTGCCAGATCTTTAATAACACCCTGCCCTTAGATGCATGCCTTAGCTGGGGCTGTGGGCGTGTCTCTTGCAGCTGTGAACAGGAAGTAAGGTGGCTGATGTCTGTAGACACAAGCCATACCTGCCTTAGCACTACTACAACACCCTCATCTTCCTCTCTCTACCTCTTTCTTCTCTGGCCCACTCCTTGGGGGAACAGCTTGAAAGATTACAGCTTGGAAATAGACAGGGTGGGAAAATGAGAAGGGATTAAAGAGAAAATAGATTCCTGAGAAGACAGATAACAGAGTTGTCGGGGCTCTGTTAATTAAAAAGCAGCAATTTGTCTGAATTCTGAATGTGAAGAATCCCCTGGGAGATATTAGCCATGCTTCCTCTGAGAATCAGACATGGCTTTGTTTCTACATAGGGACATGTCACAACCTGTGGAGTGTGGGAGGGTCTCCTCCTTGTTTGTCCATCTTCAGAAATCCAGACATCCTTGTAGAATCATGGCCACAGTGGTCATTTCCTTCCTGCTCTGCCCCAGAGATCTGCATGAGGCTGGGGCCCCAGGTTTCTGGAAGAAGCTGAGACCTGCTCATTGCAGACTCCACAGGGATACTTTCTGCTATCCAATATTTACTGAAGAGTCATCCTAGACCAGGCACTGTCTCATGCATTGCATAATTAACTTATTTTAATTCTCACAACTATCCCATGAGGCAGACACTCTTACTGGGCCTGTTTTTATCGGATCAGCAAAAAAGATGGGTGTCCACTGCTGACTCACCAGTAAATGGTGAGACTGAGCTTCAAGTATACTCCGAGTGACACTAGAGGTGGTTTTAGGAAGCACTGACTTCCACTCATCATCCCAGGATGATTTTGTGCTTTTACACAACCTGGCACATGATCTAGTGAAAGGCTTGGCCAATTCAGACCTCTAAGAGATGGGAAGTGCATAAACAGACAGGAAGTCACTACTCAACCAAGAGCAGGTGCTACAGGAGGTTAATGAATGTTGTGGCTATTTTGCCTTGAAAAATGAATTAAAGTTGCCCTTTCTATGTGGCATTTCCTTATTTGGAAACAAAACAAACTATTTTCCTATGGGCTTATGGTTCCTAGCAACAAGATATTCTGGAACAAAGAACTGCCTGGTACAGAACTAAGAGGAAGAGATGATTCTGAGAGACGCGTTGCTTTGCCTCAAGGGGACATGTTCTTTCAAGTTGTCTCTTCCTGGGTTATCCTAGGCAACAACCCTTTGAAGATGCTTAGGATCTTGTTCCCAGCATTGGCTGTACATATAATATTCAGTTTGACCAAAAAGTGACACGAGGCTAGGATTATAGAAGAACTCAATGCATTCAAAGACTAGATCTCTCCTTACAAAGACTCAACAACAGACACATTTTCCCATTGACTTAAGGTTCATGGCTTCAATACACATTGATATTTAGATATAATATGTATTGAAAATCAGCCATGTTGGAAGCTGAGCTCCATAGATATAGCAGTGGGAGACACAAACAGAAATTACTGCCCTTGTGAGGACTGCCATCAAGGGTTTTTTCCCTTTGAATAGGGAGTTGTGTGTAACATTGGATTTTTAGGTGATTTTCAAATTCTCAAGATTACTGGTTACTTAGAATTATGCACATGCAAGGGCAGGCCATGGCCATGATTCAGACACAGTCTAATGTTTTAGAAGACTCAGTGGTTGTTGAAAATGTTGTGGGGACATAATGCTATAGACAGTGACCAGACAGAATCTTGTCTTCAGCCATCTTAAATAGATACAGCACTGGTTATGGAGTCAGAAGACCTGAACTTGTCTGGCCTCCCATATACTAATCTCATATACTAGTCCTTCAACAAGAGCTTTAATTTATATTACCCTCTGTTTCTTTGTGTTGCAAAAAGCCTAAAGCCTAAACACAACATGAAAGTACATTATGGACTGCAGTTGAAAAAAATACTTAGAATCCAAAAAAATCACAAGGAAATGAGGTATTGATATTGATGATGTATTATCCATATAGCTGTGATAATCACAAGCAGTCTTGTAATCTGATCTGCTATCTTGCCAGTGAGGTCAGAGTTCTACAAACCCTTTGCTGTCCACCTGGGAGGCCATTCTAATATGTTGGTGTGGCTGGGCTGAAGGACAACTCTCAGAATTCCCTTTCCAAGAGTGTGTCTGCCTGAGGCCGGGCCACCAAAGGAGATTCACCGGGAAGACTGGAACTCAGAGGTTCATTCATATAGTAGTGATTCTCACCCCTACCTTACCTCATTTACATCTTATCATCTCTGGTTTCATTTATTCATGGTCAAACAGAACCCAAAAAATAATGTTAAAAATTTTTCTGAAATAAATACTCCATATATTTAAGCCAATGCCATGTCAAATAGAATGTTGAAATCTCACTCTATTGACTTGTCCTGCCCCTGGGACATAAGTCATCTATCTGTCTGGTCTATTCCAAGCTGTGTGTGCCATACCTGTCACTCAGTAGTTGTTTCAGACAGGAGCAACTACTGTGATATCACCTTACTTTTTGAAAGTAGCTTTCCATGAAGGCTCAAGACTGTGTCAGAGAGCCTACCATTCACCTTAATTCATATCATCACATAGAAACTGTGCTATCTCACACCATCAGAGGGGTGAGTGTAGTACAGTAAGTTGTAAGGGAGAGAGCAGCCACATATCCTTCCAGTGTGTTGTTATGATTGTTCTCTACTCTTGTGGATCCTCTACTTGGTCTGCTTTGTAAAGCAGACACAAATTTTGATAATGTTGTTGACATCTTACATACCTAAGTTGTAAACTAACCTTAATCATAAGTGTGATATAAGAAAATACATGGCAGTTGGGATTTGTCATTGTCCTTATACTTGGGTATCCAATAATGGCTCTTAGGATGTGGATATAGTAGACTTCCAGTGTGTGGGCATTTTCTAGTTATTCAGGCAAATAATCAGCTAGGTGCTGCTAACAGGAGATTTAGCAGGTGTGACTTAAAGCTGGTTAAATCACTAAATTAAATAGAGACTATCCTGAGAAGCCCTGACTTCGCCTGTATTTCGGTCACGTTTCCTGTTGCCATGATGACATATACCTTCGGGGTTGGGGAGGATTTATTTTAGATCACGGTTCAGTGTACAGTCTTTCACGGTGGTGAAGTCAAGGCAGCAGGAGGTGGAAGCAGCGGGCTATGTCACATTGGGAGAAGAAAACAATGAACATATGCAGCTGCTCACTTCCTTTCCTCCATTTATGTTGTCCTAGATGCCAGTTGGGGGATGGTGCTACGCACAGTTGACATGTCTTCCCACCTTAAGTGACATGATCCAGATAATGCCCTACACGAATTCCAGAGTCCCAGCACCCTGGTTACTCTAGATTTTGTTAGGTTGATAGTTGATGCTAAATAGCATAGCTAGCTAAAAAGATCTAAGGGAGAGCTTCTCTGGGGAAGATTCTAAGCACCCACTGGCCTAGCGTCTGCTCTCATTTCCCCAGGCCTCCCTTCCCAAAGCATTGGCCAAAGGATGTGGGATTCCACTGTGCCTGTTATCTTCTCTTGCTGACTACACAACCGATAAAATTAGACTTTGTTGACCATCATCCAGATGAGGTGCTTTCCTCCTAGTACCCTAAATCCATTTACATATGGCTGCCTCCTCCTAGCTTTGCTGTTCTAGTTGACTACTGGTGTCTAATGATTGATTTATAATAACATTACTCCTACCCATGCTCAGAGGAAAACTGACGTCAGTTTCTAAGTGTGCTTGGAGACAAAAGCCTCTGGCACAGTCAATTCTCAAGTTGGGGGTCAAACAGCCCTTTTACAGAGGTCACATATCAGATATCCTACATAACAGATATTTACATTGTGATTCATAACAGTAGCAAAATTCCAGTTAGGAAACACCAATGAAAAATAATTTTATAGTTGGGGGTCATTAGAACATGACAAACTGTATCAAAGGGTTGTAGCATTAGGAAGGCTGAGAACCACTCTTCTAGCATATTCTACACTGGACAAATGAACTGAAGAACTAAGACAGATTTTAATATGAGAATTAATGAAGCACAGATCAGCAACTACTGACAACTATTGGTCCCTTCATCCAGTTTTCTGTGATGCAGGACTGTCCACTGGGCTCATAACTCCTGGATGTAGTGTTCATGTCTTAGGGTATTTAGTATGAATGAAAGCAGCTCTCTGTTCACCCCTGGTACAGTTGGCCCTAAGCAATCAAGATAGATGGTCAGCTCAGGTAAGTTTATGCAACAGTCCCAGGCAAAGAAACACTAAATCAATCTACTGGGGAGAAATATTAATGCTCTCATTAAGAGTCCTAATTATTCACATCCACTTCTGGTTCTTTCTATGATATTAGTTCCATTTCTGACTTCAAAGCAGTTGACTTTCTCAAACTTGCAAGACTCCCAACAGATGCTTTCAGCCCCCAGATTATCAAAATGCTTTGCATAAATCCTGGGCAGATCCCTTGCAGGAGCTGACTTCCCTCCCTTGCTCCTGTAACACACACATTTACCCTTCCACTCCCACCCCAACATATTATATTCCCTACATGTTTGGATCAAAGCTTATAACTTCTCCCATGAACACTCAAACATGTATTTCTATCATTTTCTCATTCAGAATAATAACAATGGAAACAGACCCACATATATTGATTTCTATATGCCAAGTACTGTTTTAAATATGTCAGCTGATGTCTGCCATTGGAAACAGGATTCTCTAATGGCCAAGAGACGCTTAAAGAAATGTTCAAGATCCTTAATCATCAAGGGAATACAACTCAAAGTGACTCAGAGATTTCATCTCATCTCACATCTGTCAGAATGGCTAAGATCCTGTTTGGCCCTCATATGACTGCTGAACTGGGGCTGGGGACTGTTATGTAGGGACACTCCACGCCAGAGGAGTGGAATGGAAAGGATAGGGGGTAGAGGGTGGGAGGGCGGGACTGGGAGGGGTGAAAAGGGGACACTGTGATGGAGATGAAACCTGAAGTAATAAATAAATATTTAAAAAAGAAAAAAAATAATGGCTAAGATCAAAAACTCAAATGACAGCATATGCTGTCCAAGATGTGGAGAAAGGGAAACATTCCTCTATTGATGGTAGGAGTGCAAGCTTGTAAAACCACTTTGGAAATCAGACTGGTGATATTTTAGAAAACTAGGAATAGCTTTCCCTCAAGACCCAGCCATATCACTCCTGGGCATATATCCAAAAGAGTCTTCACCAAACCACAAGGACTTCAGCTCAACTATATTCATAGCAACTTTATTTGTAATAACTAGAAACTGGAAACAAACCAGATGTCCTTCAACTGAGGAACAGATAAAACCTGTGGTACATCTACACAATGGAATACTATTCAACATTCAGAAACAAGGAAATCATGCAATTTGCAACCAAATGGAGGTAGTACCATTTTATTATCTGTATTTTTATCAAGAAGGGAACTGCAACACAGCCTATTAGCATCTTAGCATCTTTCCTGAAGTCCCCCCATTGAAAAGCTAAAGTGAGGAAGTTAGAGTTTGAACCCAGGTAGTCAGTTCTGGAAAGAGACTCTGAATCATTAGGTGGTTGCTACAGAGTGCTTGCTATAACCTACTGCTGTCCTATACACTTTTTGTGTAATTTTGTTATGGTTTAAAAAAAAAAAAGAATTCCTACATCTCCTCTTGCCTGCCTCTTGGCCAGTGTTTCTCACAGCAGCACACAGCTTCTCTTAATGACTCTTTGGGGAAAGAGACAGCAGGTTTATTTAGGACAAAATCATCTTTCTGGATTTTCCATTACGAGCCTCCTCCCACAATCATCACAGAAAATTCAGACTTCTTTTGAAGCCACCAAGACCGTCAGTACGGTGGCTTGGACATGCACACAGGCAGCACACTCAAAGCATCTTCAAGGAGAGCAGGGTGTTCATCTTTCTGCCTACCTGAGCAGTGTTTTCCAGATGGATAGTTCTGCCAGAGGCATTCTAGGAGCAGAAGCAAATACACCCCAAACAGCTCTTTGTCTTGTACCTGTCTTTCCCCAGAGTCCCACCACACCTTACTGAGTTAGTGGGGGAGAGGATAAGCCCCCAGGGGTTAAACAAAGCAGAGCTTCCTTAGAATTTGAGGGGATTCATTTCTGACTGACTAAACCACCAGGTTCATCCCCTCAGGGGACATCACAGACAGAGAAAGAGAAAGAGAGAGCTGGAGTTTTCATAGCAAGGCAGCTTTTCCCCTTTGGATAAAATAACATCAAAAACGTGTTCTGATGAGTGGGACATTAATCCAGTACACTGTCTCCAAATAAACTGAAGGTTTTGGAGAGCTAGAAGAGCACTGGTAGGAAAAACAATAATGAGTTTCAAATGTATGAAGAGCTTTCCTGCTAACATTAAAATAGCAAGAAATAAATCAATTAAAAAGGCCAGTACTATAGATGAATCATTGGAGGTCACTCATTTATTGAACAAATATATATTTTTTCAATATGAGCCTAAGATGTGTCAATCTCTGACCTAGTGTCTATATAGAGGTTTTGTCTTCTTTGAGTTTGCTTGACAGAATGGCAGGGGAACCACCTTGACATCAGCTGCAAGAGAGTCAAGTAAGCCCCAATGAGTCACGGTTCAGTGGGCTGCTACATTACTTGTCCTCTCAGTCTTTCTTCTATTGCACTGGGACATTTCCTTTGGAAAACAATCTCTACATCAATATCTGTTCTGGCTCTAGAGACAACCACATGATTAGGTTCAATGACGTCACCATGTGTCTCTGAGCATAGCAATTGCTCCAAAAATGAGCAAGTCAGCAAAGTCATATGGTCAGACTCACTGTTGCGAGCACACAGAACTCCCCTCTGATTTCAGGGAGAGAAGGAGAGGCAGAGTTGGTGAGGTTTTATTATTTAGTATTTACTCCAATTAAGCATAAACTACAATGAATCCAAATGAACACAGCAATCCCAGTTCCAGTAAATCCTAAACTTAATCCTAACATAGCCACATACTGAACCTAATCCTTAGGCTTAGAGTCCACAGGTAAGGGCTTGGAGGTGGTTGCCTTCTTTGTTGTGATAATGAGAGCTTGATCATGAAGCTGGAAGTGGGCTTGGCTGCATTATCTCTGGTCTAGTCTCTCTCCTGTCTGTCACTCCCAGGTGTCAGTCTCTGGTGGCAATGGTGAGGTCATCGCTGAGGTGTTGAGGGCTTTTCTCTGACGTCTTTGTTGTTGCTTTTTTCCTTAAGACATTTTGAGCTTAGAGTCCATAATTTGAAACCTACATAGGTCTTAAGTAAGAGTGGTTAAGAATTCCATTGAGAGGCCAGCAAGAAGACTGACTCAGTGGCTTAAGGTGCTTGCTGCCAAGCCTGAAGATCTACTGTGTTCAATATCCCAGGCCCGACATGGTAGAAAGGAAGAATAATTCCCACATGTTGTCCACATATTCAAAGTAACACACAGCCCTCCCTCCATACAAATAAAATATAATTTAAAATAAAAAGAATCCCATTCATATTCAGCTGGCCCTTTAAAGCCCACCCATCTGCTGGGTTGGGGAATCTTTGATCTGGATTCAGACACCTCAAGATGGGACTCTCATTCCCTTCACTTCAGTCTCACAACACTGGGTCCCCATGTAGCTCACCCTTAACTCTGTGATGATATCAGGACTTTACGGGGTTGTTTGGAAGGTATACTGAGATGAGGTTCACTAGGCACTTGGCACCATGCCAGGCACAGTAAGCATTCTTCAAGGTGCGTTTGTTTATTTGGATTAGGATGACAATGGAGATTATAGTAATTGTCATCACAAATGCCCAGAACTCTCTCTTGGCTCACCTCCAGTAACTGCTCTGTTCCCTGATCCTTTCACAACCAAATTCTCCCTGAAAACCATGCATTCTTCTTGCTTTGCTGTCTTTACTTTCCGCCTCCTGATTCCCATCCATTCCAATAACACTTTCCTCACATTATGATATTGAAGTTGCTCTTGTCAAGATTGCTTGTGAACTTCACCTTGCCAAAAACAAGGGTTGAATGTCTTCTCATTTGATTCAGCCCATCTGTGGGGTTCAGCACAGCAGATGCAGTCTTCCTCTCCAGGCTTGCTCTCACTTGGCTTCTAGAAGGCCACATACCAGGCTTGTGTGCCATCTTACTAACCATCAACTGCCTTAGCCTTTGTTGGTGCTTTTGCCGACAATCTCTCCACTGCTCATCTCATGACTCTTACTTAGGAAGAACAATTACCATCAATGACTTGGACACTCACGGCTCTACTTCCTCCTTCCCTGGATGATCCAGACCCTGGATCTACCATCTATCCATATGACATTTTCACTAGGACATCTAACAGTTCCCTTAGATGAACTTTTGATGAACAGCTCAGTGGCAATGCTGTATCTGTCTTTTGCTCTAGTATCTGCTCCTCCTCCTGGAATTTCCATCTTGTTAACAGCACTATGGTTCTTCCTCTCTCAGCCAAGTACTGCTAGCCCTCACATTTACTCTGAGCCTGGGTCCATCTCATCTCCTCCACTCTTCTTCCTGAGAGAAGGCACAGAGCTGCAGCAACAGGCTCTAATGAGCTTCACACACAGATCAGCTCTCACATCTGTTGTCTTGTGGCTCCTGGTGGTCTCCTAATACATCAATGGTGAACTCCAGGCCAGTTTTGTTTCATGGTGCCTTTGAGCCCTCCCCAAACCACCACCTGCACAATCTATCTGCCTGACTCTCTCCACTACACTGCACATATTATTGGTGGGTTCTAGTTACCCTCACACAGGTCAGACAATGGGAGCTGCAGTTTTACTTCCTCACTGTCACATCATTCAGTTCATTATCAAATGTTACTTTCACAGAGAGGCCTTGCTTATCATGCCCCGGAATGGAATGGTGCCTTTCGTATCCTTGCTCTCTGTCTCACTGTTTCCTGTGTTCTGTGTTTTCACAGATTTCCAATTTGTCCTTTGCTTCTCATCTGTTCCCCTTGGCTACTACATTTTCATGTAAGTGTATGTGAATGACTTATAGAGACTTACAATCAACTGGCAAAGACAAATGGGCAGAAGCAGGCGCTGTCTGAGGTTTCTCTCAGCACATACCACCAAGGATAATCTCAGGGTGTCCTATCAACCTTGTCTGTCAACTTGCAGTTGAGAAACATCCTTCCAAGTGAAAAGCTTACCCAAAGAGGAAGCTGCCTCTATGGCACAATACTGTTTGTGTTGTAAAAGAAGTCATGATAATTTAAAATATTTGGCATCCAAATTACATACCGAGCCCAATTATCATGGATCAGGACAAGCATACAAGCATATGAATGAGAGGTGAGGGACCCAGAGGATGAGTTTTAAATAATTTTTATTCTATATATGGCATCTATTAAAAACTCATCTGTGGTCATTTCTGAATATCTGATATGAAATGAGTTTAATTTCACAAATTATCTCATGGCCTTAATGGTAAAATGAGAACTGGCATGGCACAGTGAACCTGAATGCACAACAATTAGCTGTAAGAACATCTAAATCCACTGACTTTAGAGTCTCTGGAGGTGTGTAAGCCAGACCCACACTAACCCTATCCTGGGATTTGCTAATACCAGAGAGAATGTCTCTGCACATGAGAAGAGAAATAAACCAGGACGCATCAAAGTATACATGTACTATGAAATTGACTAGCTATATCAGAGATCCCCAAAATATTAATTATCCAGGGGAAAGAGTCTGTTCTTCCAGGGGGTAACAACTCCCCAAGACTTACCTTCTCGCGACTTTATCCTAAAACTAAGATTCTCGCCTGAGTGTTTCAGTCACCCCCAGCCTCGGCCAATACCTAAGCCTGCGCTTGTGTAAGTATTGAGAATATTTTGTTAAACATCAATTATCATGGATGCCTTTATACGTGCAACATCTCGTTTATGAACATTGCTTACTTCTCAGGATGGGGATGCATTGGGTTGTTCCTCTTAACTTCTTCCTTTACTGTCCTTCACTGGGTTGCTATCTGTCAGAATCACAGGTGAAGGGCCTCTCCCCGTAGACTATGAAAATGGCCTTTACATAGGATCTATACACAGGAGGGCCCACGAAAACCAGAGGTTGAGTTGAACATGCGCCAAAGCCAACACTAGCTAGATTTGAAGCAAACTCCCTTACCTGTGTGTACTAAATTCTTTTTAACTGCTTCTCTGGCTCCGGTCATAGTTCCAGCCTTGCATTCTGTCCTCAGAGCTGGACAGATACAGCACATAGGCTTTCCTATCCCACTCCTCTGGTTGCTTTTGGTCAATAGAATTCCCAGTCCAGAAGTAGGAAGAGGGTAATGAAGAGGAAGGACTTCCAGTTTTTACTGGGCAGCCCCACTTCCAAAGCTTAGCCCACACTCACACCTGCACACTGTCCTGTTCTTGCTCAGCAGGTGACAAGTCTCACTATTGCTGGCCATCATCTGATGCTAGCTTCCTAAATTTTGTCCATGCCACTGTAACTATCTTTTCATGATACATCTTTATATTACACCCATTGGGGGTTCTACTGGGGGGCCCATTCAAGATGGTGAGGTGTTTGTGTTCTCATGAGGGTTGTACTCACTAAGCAAGAATGTGTGAGCTTCTATTGCATGGCATACAGTTCTAGATGCTTGGACAAGCAAACAGAGTAATCACCCTGCCTTCTCTAATGCCATCTATCTGTCTTTGCAACACATCACAAGGTACTTGCTTTGCTGAGTATTAATTTCCTTTCTCACTGGCTCACCTCCATGGTTGGAACTAAATTGGTTTTATTCAATACATACCCAGCAATTGGCCAATGCCTAACTCTGACCTGTTAACACTTTTGAAAGCTGTAGAAGAATTCTAAACTGAATAGTAAAACTGGGTAAACAAACTAAAATATAATGTGATGAATGATTCAAAGTAGAACAATTAAATTTACCAGAATTCAGAGAGGCAAGAATAGTTCAATTCTGCCTTGATCAAATAGAATGGAGTCTTAGGAGGAAAAGGCCATAGAGAGGAGGAGACACATGTCCTGGGATTTAAAGAATGAGGAGAAAATTCTAGAAAGAAAGTGGAGAAAAATGAGAGCATTCTGGATGGAGGAAGGAGCCTGAACAAGGGATTTCAGATATTCAGGTTTGGGTATGTTTGGGGACAAAGCACCTTGAAACATGTTGAAGGGGGATGGAGATGTTCGTCAATCCCAAAATGCTCTCCACTCCTGCCCGAGTCAGGTAGGGAATGTCCTTTTGGCCCCGTCTCTCTCCTATGATGCAATGTCTAGGACCTTCACACCTTCAAAGCTGATTCCCCTCCTCCCATGGACATATTTAGAAGGGATGATGCTTATCAGAGGTCACCATCATTATCCTGTAGCTAAGTCATGGAACCCTTTGTTTGTGCTTTGGGCTCCTTAGTGTCTCCCAGTAGGAGAGAAAAGAACTTTCATTTATACTTTTTGCTCAAGTTGACGCTGCCTGCTGAGAGTCTATATATAACTTAAGTATTTTAAAGATAAAAATAAAAATTATATGGCAAGATGTCTTTACAGTCAATAGACAGAAATAACACTTGCGCTTTTGGAGACAAAAGCAGCCTGGTGTTTAAGATACCCACAGGGCAAGTTCCAAGCTGGTTGAAGCCTTGTTGAGCTAAGCTTTCCGTCCTAGACAAACCAAGAAACTAGAGTTCCTTTCCCGCAAACTTTGGCTTCAGGTAATTTTGCAAGGACCTTCACCTTACCTTTAGAACTAACTAAGTTTTCTCTCGGTTCTACTTTCTGGATTTCCAACAGACTGACTCAGTGACAACAGCTATGGATTCCATGTTATGTCATTCAGAGATCAATACAGTAATGCCACAGGTCAATAGGACAGACCCCTGGCAACTGTGCTCCATTCTCATACCAGGTCCCTACAAGACCACTAAAAATGTCTAAGCCTAGAGCATGGAACAAGAAGGACCTGCTGATTCTTTAACTTCATGATTCTGCACGTAGGGTCCATAAGTCTTGGAGAAGCTCTGAGTCTCCAGGAAGCTCTGAAAACTTTGAGAGTATATGTGACACTAAATCCATTCTCATGGTCATATTATTCCATTAGTTTCCTCTTTGTTGTGCTGGCATTTTAATCAGTGATGCAAAAGTGGCTGTGGGTAAGACAGTGAGTGCCTCAGCACAAAATTAAGATAACATAGCAAATTGTGTATGCTACCATTTGTCCTTCAACTCCATGCACTCAGCAAAACACAAAGCCAGTTTCAGTTAAGGATGCCCTTCAAAAGGAGTGTTTCTTTTAATACGTTAAATCTCAACTCCAGAGTACAAATGCATTTGTGTTTTCATTACTTGTGAAATGAAACGATTTCACAAAACAACACATTTCTCCTGGTCACTCAAGTACAGTCCAGTTGTGTAGGGTGTAATATTCAGTGATCTTTAGAGCCCGTTTTCAACAATGGTCCTGTAGATCATATGGGGTGACACATTCCCTGTCACCCAGTGTTTTAGTACTTGTCCTGGGAAGATGTAGATGTGAACAAGTGTCTAGTCACTCCAGATAGGGCACCGATGACAGACAAGGTGAATCCACCCGAGTCCAGTTTAGTGCTCTGATGATTTATTGGGCTTCCCTAGAGAATCATGGGTACTTATGAAGGGAACTCCAAACAGCCACAGCATAAAAAGAGTCCCACCCAATCATGGTAACTGTCATGCAGAAGTGGCATCATGGAGTCCATCCCTCTGCATTAAAGTTGGGCCTGAGGAGTATCTTCCATCACTGCTATCTTATTTTCTCCCTCTTCACTATCTAACTTTTTCTGTGTAGTCCAAGGTTTTGGATCCCAGGAAGGGCCCCAAATATAAATCACGTGTACTCCCTTTCTCTGCAGCCCTCCGACCATAAGCAAAAGCACATCCATCCCTTAACTCATCCTCTTTTATCCAGTCTACTTGCCAAATAAGAGGACAACATGGAGGATGCTACCTCCACATACCTTTTCTTACTTCACATGAGACGTTTCCTCTAGTCAGCCAGCACAGCAGAGGCAATGGAACCACACCACAGCTTTTTAACAGTCTTATCACAAATGCCCTTCTCTCTGGCTTGCAATGTATTCTCTAATCCTTCTCAGACTTTCAGAGTATCCCCAGATACATCCAATAGACCTCATTTATCAAAGAGGCATGCTGTTCCGGGAGATACAGAAGAATCCCACCCTGGGACCTTGGCCCTTATGAAGGTTCTATCTTCATGTGGCTTATTCCTAATTGTGTGTCTTATTATGCACAGAAGGGTCCATGCAACTGGCACCTTAGCGAGAAGACATACCTCCACAACACCGGATGGTGAAGAATGGTCATGTTAGGATTCCTCTTGCAGATCAGTTATCTGCAGGTATTCCATCTTCACATATTCATTGTCAGCTTCATATCTTACTATCATAACAGGTCCCTGCCTCCCACTCTCCCAAAATCCATCCATGGTTCTGTCGCACGCCATGTAATGGTGCCAGTTTGCTGCATTGTACTATCTGTTCACCTCTGATAATGCTCCAAGGACAGAACAGAGGAACCATTCCATTTGAGAATAACTCTGTGAGCCAGATACTTACTGGGGTTACTTATAGGACCACAGGTGAGGGGTAAGTACTGGAAAAGGGGTGAGTGAAGACCATCTGCATCCTGAGTTGTAACAACCTTTAAGATGGTATGTCATACCACCTTCAGCTAATCTTCCACCTCCTGTTCACTATAGATCCCAAGGTGATGTTCAGCTGTAAGGCAGGGGACAGCAATGGTAATGGCTGCAAAACAGGGTGAAGCTCCAAAGCCTTCTACTGTTGTCTTAGTCAGGGTTTCCGTTGCTGTGGTAAAACTCTATGACCTAAAGCAACTTGGGAGGAAAACATTTTTATCATGTTGAACTTCCAGGTAATGGTCTATCACTGAGGAGAGTCAGGGCAGGAATCTGGAGGCGGAAGCTGATGTGGGAGCAAGGAGGGGTGCTGCTTACTGGCTTGCTTCTAATGGCTTGCTCAGCCTGCCTTCTTATAGCATCCAGAACCACCAGCCCAGGGATGTTACCACCTACAGTGAGTTGAGCCTTCACATATCAAGCATCAATCAGGAAAATGTACCACAGATTTTCCCACAGGCCAGTCAGATGGGGGCATTTTCTCAGTTGAGGATCCTTTGATTCTATGGTGACTCAGACTGTGTTAAGTTAACATAAAACTAACCAGCACAGGTATGTTGCTAGACCTGTTATTATTGTCGTTAACCTAGTTATCATCATATTTTCTACTGTCATGAAAGTATTTCATGACATGTAGAAAGTTTCATTTCATGACTGTTACATTGTCATGACTGTCAAGCCAAGCATTCCTTAGTTCATAGCAACTTCTACCCCATGATATGAAGGTCGTGTTATATTTGGAGGAAATAGTTGTTCACAACATCTAAACATCTAGTGACATCAAAGCTGGCACCACATCCAGGGGTTCTACTCATGAACTTGTCTTGATGCTCATGTGAAGAAGCCTCTCATTCTGCCAGCCATATGATGGTGGAGTGCATATGCTGTGCTCTGTTATCTCAAGTGCCTCTCAAGTACCCCTGTGTTTTTTATCCTTGGCCTGTAGTATGATTAGGAAGTGATAGAACCTTTCCAGAATTAGCCTGGTGGAAAGAAGTTATCTCATCAAGAGGATACCCTTATAGAAGACACTCGGAATCTGGCTCTTTCCTCACTTTCTCTTCCTGGACACCATGAAATAATAGACCTACTCCATTCACCTCACATTCATTGACCCAAAGAAACAGGACCAAGTAACCTCATACTGGAAGAAGTATCTCAAATTAACCCTTGTTCCTTTAAAGTTGAATTGTTCTAAGGTGTTTACCACAGAAAGCTGACAAATACAAGTAACAGCCATGGGCAGTATTTGATAATAATAACAAATGGTTGTTAGTGACTTATGCATTTACCATACTGTTCTTTTTTTATTTTAGAATATACTTACATTTGTAAAGCAAATTTAATCTGGAGTGATAGACCCATAGAGTCTCATTCTTTCATTTGTGTCATGCTTACGGGGTATCCTGTTTGCATCAATAATCCAGGTCAGTGGATGACCTACTGTCCTAGTTAGGTAGCTAAAAGCAACTTTGAGGAGGAAAGGGTTTATTTGGCTTATCTGTCCCCACAGCAGTCCATTGTTGAAAGAAGCCAGGGTGACAACACAAGAAGGAATCTGGAGTTTCCAAAGCAGAAGCCACAGAGAAGCCCTACTGGCAAGCTTGCTCCCCATGAATTACTCAATTTGCTTTCTTATACAGCCCAATGCCATCTGCGTAGGAGAGGCACAGTCTACAATGAGTTGTACTTTCTTGCATCAAATATCAATCAAGAAAATGCCCCATAGGTTTCCCTGGAAGGCAAGTTTATGGAAACAGTATCTCAATGGAGGTTCCCTCTTCAAGGTGATGGACTAGTTTATGTGACATTGGCACGGAGCCAACACACTTACACCATCTAGTCTGCATAAACACTCCAAGACATCACATAACAGTGAGGTCACCCAAATGACGTTTGCATTTTACTTTTATCATAGCTGCTTCCAATATCCTACCTGTTCTTATAAGAAATGTGGTGAGAGCTGGGAGTGGTGGCACACGCCTTTAATCCCAGCACTTGGGAGGCAGAGGCAGGCAGATCTCTAAGTTCAAGGCCAGCCTGGTCTACAGAGTGAGTTCCAGGACAGCTAGGCCTGTTACACAGAGAAACCCTGTCTTGAAAAACAAAATTTTAAAAACCTCAAGAATAACAAAAAAAAAAGAACTGTGGTGAGATTCACAGATGAGAGGCAGAATTCAGATCCTAGATCTGTGGGCTAATATCCTAAACACCACCTATAAGTTACTCTACCTTCTTCTTCTCACATTAAGGACTGAACTTTAAAAACACAGTAAGGAATTGTCCAAATGTAACACTTTTTTCCCCTTTCCTCCCATCCCTTCTTCCCCCTCCCCTTCCCTCCTATCCTTTTTGTTTTCTCAGTTTTTGTAGCATCTGAATGCCTTAGAGAGCTTTAAGCCAGTGTCTGAGTCAATCACCTTACAAGGAAGAGAGGTTGCCTTGGGCTCCTGGCGGCAGAAGGAAGTTTCCACTGAGGATGACTCCCTTGGGCCTGTGACAAGGCAGACATCACAGCGGGGAGCTTGTGCTGGCCGAAGCTTAGCTCATGGCATCCAGGAAGGAACCAGAAAGAGACAAGAACAGGACAGGGTACTGCTCTTGAGGACACTCTGCAGTGACCTTACTCTGTCCACTGGATACCAGCTCTTAAAATTTCTGCCAGTACCCAAGGGTGTCATTGATTCCTAACAAAGCGTTTTAACATAGGAACCATCAGGGAACACACTCAAACTACAGCACACAGCCTCTCAGCAGGAAGAAAGGATGTTTTCTTTACGGGGAGTAAAGCGGGACCAGAAAAGCAACTAGAAGAAAGTCACTCTTCTCCTCTCACTATCATGAATGTTTTGAAATAAAAGGTTCTGACATGACAACAGCCAAATGTAATTCCAGACATCTTTCAGGGAGAAGGCTCCCATTTAAAACAGAGAGTAGGATGTACCACGCTGGCTGCTGAAGCACATAGCAATCTAAAACAAATCACACACAGAGGCCTGGAGGACTGACTGTATGCAGCAGCCCTTCACTGAATGCCCCTTGGCTTGACTGACTTGTCTGCCGAGAGGATGGCTCTGCCACACTGCACCTGGATCTAAATTTCACCAGCCAGCAGGACCACTACCTCGTGAGGCTGCAGAGGTGGTGTTTTATCAATGGAGCCTTCCTCAAGAAGATCAGCCTTTTGTTGTGGCTGACTGCCAGGTGTGGAAGGACCAGTTGAAGAAAGTGATGGGTAGGCAGAGGAGTATGCCTTGCTGAGGCGCCTTGCTGAGGCGCTGAGATCTCTGGTTGAATTTCAACAGGGAAATGTCCCTCTCTCTAAAAATTTCTTCATGTTTAAAACTGATTAAGTGTACCAAAAAAAAAAAAATCTAGGGAATTTCTGGCAGTGTCCAGAAGGCTCCATACTTCTGCTTTCTTTCCCTTAGAATCTGAAACCCAGTCATGAGAAACCAATAGTACAGAGAATGTGCTTTGGTTCCTTGTAACTCCATAGGGAGAGGAAGTGAGAAGTGGGGACCAAAGCAGGGCAGTCATTGGAGTCCTGATGACAGACAGGAAAGGACATCCTTGCTGAGCTCCATTGCAAGCAATGTAATAAACTATCATCTGGAAATGAGTGTTTCAATTGAGTTTCGCGGTAAACACTAATATTTCCTCAGCTCTGCTGCCCTCCTCTCGGGAGGCCTCATGTATATTTCACTATGTGTCCTGCCTACTATTACTCTCATACATCAGAGGATCTGAGGACAAGGAACCTGATTCTGAAAACATTATTCTTTTAATGATTTATCCTCTCATCTTGACCGGCTCTGTAGGCAAAAGGGAGGTGCTCTCCATAAATTATTTTAATGCGCTATGCAAAAGGGATCTTCTCACCTCTTCTTTCGAAAACTTTTCTCCAAGTGAAATTAGGAAGGGCCTTCAATTTCATCTCTTTCCAGTGTTTTGATCCAAGCACACACAGGGACATCCATAATTGGCACAGAAAGAGGGGGCGGGGAGAGAACAAACCTCAGTGTAGAGGTGGGGGCTTAAAGGTCTAAGAATTTCTGTAAATTCCTTGGGGCATCCCACAGAAGGGACATGCTTGTGTACAAGAAGGCCATTAGAAACGGATTTAGAACCACCTATCTGTGCCTGTGTAGAGTGGCCTGCATTTGACACTGTCCACAGCCCTGACAAAAGGTTCAGCACTGAAGCCATCAAACACCCCAGCCTCAGGCCTTACTCCACAATGCTTTTAGACTGACGCTAGCTGACTGTTCTTGCCTCTTAGAGACCTCACCTCAGGAGAACCCTAGTGGAGAGAAGTAGATGGTTCTTGGATGGTCCTTGTTGGCCGAAGTCTCCCAGGCTCTTGCTCTTCGTAAATAGGTCAAGTCAGTGCCAACGCCATCCTGTGCCATGCCTTCTCTCCTAGACCCTGACTGATTAGGCTTCAGAAGAAGCCCAGAACATTTAAATTTGAAAATAATAGCCTCTCATAAAACAGGGGTCTAGATTCCTCCTTGCTTCCAACATTTGTTTCTAGTGTCAAGTCAAGGGTCTGGGTAAAATCCTTGCCTCAGAATGCCACATGTGCCCCAGTTACTAAGTCTCTCTATTCCTTGCTTGTCTGCAGATGAGGTCTCCAGACCCCAGAAGTAGACTCTATGTAACTAAGACTAGAATGGAGCTAACAGCATCCTAGAAGAAATAGCTACCTGTCCTGGATGCTTTTCCAAATCATGGATCTTGGAGGAGAGCCTATAACCCGCACTTCACTAAACTAGAAAAAGTCCTCACCAGAATCTAAATATTTGTCTTTCATCCCTACAGGTAAGATCAGTCCTCACCCTTCATCAAGTAAACTTCTCTTAGCAACAGACAGAGACCATTACGGAAAACCACAACCAATCAAAATGCAGAGTTGTGGAGCCCAGTCCCAGTGAATACATATAAACACGACTAAGCCTCAGGGGTCATGGAGAAAGAAGGGGCATAAAGGTTGTAAGAGCCACACTCTGCTAGGGAGTTTGCTGTAAGACTGTGTCTCTTACGAAGGTCAGAAGCTTTACCCATACAGTATTGCCAACGTGAATGCCGAAATACAAGCTGAACAAGGACACCAACATAGACATACCAAAGAAAATAAAGGTGGGGAAGGGACCCTACAGAAAGAACTCCAGGGAGCTAAGGAATGCTGAGAGTGAGAGAAATAGTCTCCCCAGGGAACAGCACAGCAAATGGTTATCTGACACCAAATGATCAGCCCTGAAAACATACATACAATGTATACCATTGTAAGGACTGAATTTAGGAATATACATGTATGATTGGAACAATGGGTTTAAAGACAAAGAGGCTACAAATTTGAAAGAGAGAAAACAGGAGTATATGGCAGCATTTGGGAGGTGGAAAAGGAAGAGGGAAGTGATGTAATTATATTATAATCTCAAAAATAAAAGAAATACTTTTTAGAAATAGCCTATAAGCTTTAAGCATAGTGGTAAGGCTTCTAGCACGCCATAGGTAGCTTTTGTCATGCAAAGAGAGAAAAATATATCCAAGCAGTTTGTGCCCTTGGGCCCTTCTTCTCCAGGCATCTTGTCATCCTTCCTCAAACCAGGAATGCTGGACAGCCTCTCATGGTATCAAAAAGGAGAAAGTCCGCAGAACACTTGCAAAAGGCTTTATAAAGATATGTCCCTTAAGAGCACTGTCTGCTCTTCCAAAGGTCCTGAGTTCAATTCCCAGCAACCACATGGTGGCTCACAACCATCTATAATCGGATCTGGTGCCCTCTTCTGGACTGCAGGCATACATGCAGACAGAATATTGTTTACATAATAAATAAATAAATAAAATATTAAAAAAAAAAAAGATATGTCCCATGGGCCCTGCAGCATTCTCAGCAGTGTTAGTGTAGGTTGCCCTGTGGGGCACCTATGTAGGAAGATTCATGTTGACAAGCAGGCACTCAGCGGTGACTGTGGGTCTTATTTTGCTCATGTGTTTCTTCAGTCTCTTTCTCAACCATCATCATCACCACCACCACCGCCTGCCCAGGCCAACTGCAGAGTGTTTTGGGTCCATTAATATAGGACAGATCTTCAAGGCAGTTCCTCTTTGGGAGGAATTTCCTGGATGTTTTTATCAGACAAGCTGTAAACAGGTTTGATTGCTTCAAAGTGTCAGTTAGGGCAAGGGCTGAAAGATAAAGCCTCTTGCTTGCTGTGGGGAACGAAACACAAAGAACCATGTACCCGTGGTTCCATTGAAGACTGGAGGAAAGACAGGTGGGAAGTGCGGACAGGGGCTGGGTGACTGACAGGGGCTGAAAAGCAGGTCGGGGGCAAGAGGATTCTAAGGTGCGGAGAGGTGCATTGCTGGCGCCATTGCTTAGCTCATTTGTGGAGATTTGGTTCCACCCGCTGGCGATTCAGAGGTACTGTATGTAACTCACCCTTCCCTCCCAGCTTCCTGGTGGAACAGAGTTCTTTCCAAATGATCGTGAGATGTGGCTGTCTATTAGCAAAACAACTGACGACACAGCTTCGGTGGGCCCCTCCTTCTTAGAACACAGTCACCTCCACCCCCCCCTTTTTTTCCTCTTAGAGCTATGGCAACAGCTGGCGTGTGGCAATAGAACAAGGCAGCAGCCCTTGAGGCGGAGGGAGCCGCTCCGGGCTGGATCCATGCTGTGTCTCCGGGACCTGCTATTGAGAGGCTTGAGCCCCTTAGTAACCTACTCCATTCTAGACTGCCAAGGAAGGGAAGGGCCTGTATGGCATGCCGTAGGCAGGGCACCAGAGACTCCTTCTTGAATTGTCCCTATAGTTGTCCCTTATGAGGACAAGGTGAATGGGACTCCGAGGCACGTGGGGAAAGTGTTTTAAGAGAGTTATCTAGAAGGGCAAGATGGGGATTTTTCTCTGCCGCCTGTTGGATTGCATTGCCTGGTGTGGAGTAAGGAGACTGAGTAAGTGAGTAAGAAGGCTTTATTCATTCACTGAGACATTTCTTAGAAGTCTACTTGAGGACGTGATACTAAACAAAACGGACCCAGATTTCTGCTACGCACCTTATACCACAAGGTAAATGATCACCAAAAAGCACATGTAAAGGACAAAAGTATTTGACTGCGATAAGGAAACAAGAAAAAAATATAAGTAAAGAATGGGTGTGGGTATTTGTCAGGGGTCAGGGTGGGATGAGTTGATGATGGGATGTCTTGCTTGTGGGCCACTGATAGGCCCCTGGAGCATCATCTGGAGAGAACAGAGGACATACTCCAGTCTGGGGTATTTGAAAACCTAGTACTTGAAATCCCAGGACTCCATGTTCTTGCTGGAGACCATGTTCTTGCTGGAGACCAACAGACAGGAGTTTGCTACAGGAGGGTGGGGCTGCATTTTCTACTTGCAGAATCCTGTTGGTACTCAAAAAGCTCCAGGTCTCTGGGGTGTGCTCAGCTTGGATTTCTTTCTGTTGTTACTGAAGTTGAAGTTGGCTCTCTTTTCTTCACGTGACAACCACTCCATAGGGCCATGTACTCTGACAGACTCACACCTATCTGTGGTCTCACCAGACAAGTTTCTGTGGTCCTGGTCTGTGTGCTGTCCTTGGGTGTCCTTCTGCATGCGCAAAATACCTCAAGCAGATCACTGGATAGGATATGATGGCTTTATAGGGGTTTTATTGGGTCTGCTGGGCCCAAACAAGCAAAGATCCATGAGCATGTGCCCACTTCAGATGGTCCTTTGAAGCACACTTACCCATTCCCACCCATCCTCACCCCTTTTCATCACAGACAAAATGTCCTGGGCCCTTCTGGAGCCATTGTGCACTCCTCTCTTGGAAGTCTACCTGCCTTGCTCTGTCTGGTCTCTTTTCTCTAATATTCCAGCTCTTCAAGCAGAGCATACACTGTGTGAAGGGGAATCCTTTCTTTCTGGGCCAAAGAAACCCAAGGAACACAAGGGCTGCAACATCTCAGCTGTTTCAGGACCTGTCTTCCTTGACCACTGTCCTACAAGCTAAGACTATGGAAAGGCTCATGACCATGGGCGTGAGAAGTGAGTAGGATCCCTGACTGGCCTCGCACTCCATCACGTCATTGGTTGTTCCCTGTGGCAAGTAAACTAATTCCATAACCTGTTCATAAACTGGGACTTCAAACCACAGCCAGCTTCCAGATAGTGCAAATATTCTTTGATCACTCAAAACAAGGAGTCAACAGTACTGGAAGAGTCTTTTAAAGTATCTGGTGTCTTCTGACTCTTCCAAAGACAAGCTTACCCAGGTCTGGAACTACTGGAAGACTAAGAGCTGGTAGAGTTTCAACTCCTTTCTCAGGGGAACAAACCTGTAGGTAGGAGGGAGGCATAGAGAAGTGCTCGTCTCCTTCCTCATTTTGCCAGGTCACCCAGTGAGAGACAAAATGATAAAGTGATTCACAGCTGTTGTGTAATTCACCTTTCTATGCCCAAAGTACACAAGGACTAGTCTCTTGTAACCTCCACTGCTGTCATATTAGTCCACCTTGGTGTCCTGTTTCCTTGTCCCTAAGAGCAAGAAAGTCATCATTGGCTCTGACACAGGGATGCTTGATCTCCCCAGGAAAGTGTTGTCATCCCACCTGGTAAAATAGGCTTCCCCATGGGGGAATATACACACCGTGATTGTATCTACAAACCTGCCCCATGGCGGATACAGAGATGGGAGGAAAGTTATCTTTGAAGGAGGAATTATGGAGATAGGTATTCTCTTCCCTGTTTATATAGTCTCATCAACAGTGTTTATTTTTGTGTGCACATGTGTTTGCATACATATGTGTGAGGAGGTGTGCATACATGTGTGCATACATGCAAATGGAAGCCAAGGGACGACTTTGACTATCGTTCTTTGGATTGTGCCCACGTACTGCCTTTTCTAATTGCCTCTAACCATCCTAGAACTCACCAACTAGACTGGGTTGCTTGTCCAGCATGCTCCAAGGACCCACCTGTCTTTGACTCTCTGAGATGTGGTTACAAACACATTCCAGCACCTCAGCTCTTTTTTCAGATTTATTTTATTTTCTTTAAAATATTTTAAATTGCATTTATTTACTTACGTGTGTGTGTGTGTGTGTGTGTGTGTGTGTGTGTGTGTATGTTTTTATGACACACATCGTAGTGCACATGTGCAGGTCTGAGGACAACCTATAGGAGTTGGTTCTCTCCACCATGTGGGTTCCCTAGATTGAATTCAGGAGGTCTGTCTTGGAGGCTAGCATGATTACCTGCTAAGCTACATCACTAGCTCTTATTTTTCAGTGTGTGTGTGTGTGTGTGTGTGTGTGCACACGTGCATGCACACGTACATGCCTGAGGGTGCAGGTGTCCCTGGAAGCAAGAGACATTCAATTCTCTGAAGCTGGAGTTACAGGAGGCCACTGTGAGCAGCCTGGGTGTTCTGCAAGAAGTGTTCACTCTTAACCACTGAGCCAGACTAGAGCCCTCCTGGTTCTGTTTTAAGGTGAAGAATTAACAAGAGTCCTTTGTTGTTCTGGAACTATCCCCTGGGAGGTGGAATCCTTCATGTCGAGGAGGTACACACCAGCAGGCCAGCCAGCAAGCTTGCTCTCTGACACAGGGTAAAGGAAAAAAAAAAAACACTTTGTCTGTCTTCTGAGCAGACACCACTTTGATTTTTCCAGACTAATCTTTCATCAAAATTTCAAGGCTCTGTTCTCTGTGTTTTGCTATGTAGGCACTGGTATCTGTCCAAGGCATGCTAGTCAAGTAACCTGGCATAAAGTTTATGTGTTGCCCTATGTAACATAGTGTGACTTACAGAAGGGCCTGTCAGGATAACTCAACTCAGAGAATGTCTATGCTAATGAGAAAAAAGTCCAGGTAACTGATACATAGATGACAGAGATGCATTTTAGCAGACAGACATTTTGGAACCCCTTGAACATCTGTATACACAAATTAGCACATCTGGTTGACATCTCATTATATTTGGTTAGCCTGGGTTCTTTACAGACTCCTATTTTCTTAATGGTTGTGTGGTACTGAGAAATCCTGGGACCATGTGCCCTAGAAGAACTAAAGACAGAAACAGTATTGCTCAAGACTCCTTAAACAAATAACAAGTTTAAGCTTAGTTCACAGGAGATGTACAAAAAGACCAACAGAAACAAGGGACAGCTGCCTATATGCACACAGATTAGCACCTGGAGCAACGGGATCAATCGGCTTTTGAATTTATCAAACTCAACATCTGAACTTATAAAAGTGGAGAGTGAAGTTTTCTGAGCTATCAGAGAAGTAACAATGAGTTCAGGAACTGCAAAGGGTGTGTTTGAATTTTACATAGAGGCAGAAGTGGACTGACTTTGGGTTAGCTATTTGAAAACCACAAAACCTCAGTCTTAGCATCACAAAGCGGGGATTAAAACATCTAAATAAAAAAAAGAACTGGTTCTCAGGTAGACAGAAAAACCAAATGGAGAGGTTCATCTCTGTCTGCTTCACAGCAGGCAGCCTGTATGTTCTGAAAGGTCACTGAAGTGGTTTGAATAACAATGACCCCCCATAGACTTTCACATTTGAATATTTGGTAACCAGTAAGTAGTACTATTAGAAGGTGTGGGAGTTGTTAGAGGAGGTGTGTCCTTGTTGGAGGAGGTGTGGTCTTTTGAGGAGGTGTGGCCTTTTGGAGGAGGTGTTGTCATTGGGGTTGGGTTTTGAGGTTTCAGAAGCTCAAGCCAGACCCAGTGCCACTCTCTTCCTGCTGCCTGTTCTCAACTCTTCCAGCACCATGTCTACCCACATGCCACCAGGCTTCCTACCATGACAATAATAGACTAAATCTCTGAGGGTAAGCAAGCCTCAATTACATGTTTTCCTTTACAAGAGTTGCTGTGGTTATAGTGTCTCTTAACCACAATAGAAACCCAAACTAAGATAGTGGCAGACCTTGAAGTAAAAACAAGGTGACCCATAGTTTAATACTCTTTCCTTTTGCTTGGAAGGAACTCTCCTAGTTCAAATGCCATCCCTTCCCATGCACGAGACAGTTGGAATCACATGCCAGCTCTGGAGTAAGGGGGCAGGGACTGTAGGTTCGTTTCTGGGTGTGTGAACTTGAGGCTGTACCCACATGGGCAAGTTAGCTCTGTGAGTGGGGTGTGAGGCCGTGTGTGAGAACCCCAACACTGCATACCACAGTGGGTTTATACACTTCCAGAAAACACCAACAGCACTGCCCCCAGATCCTCTCGCCAGTTGTAGGCAGCATCCTGTTCTCTGGAAGTATGGTGAAATCACAAACAGGCAAAGGTGCCCAAGATCATTAACTGCCACTTGTCAGGATCTACTTGTCTATACATATTATGTGGTGGTGCTGGTGGAGGCTAAGGTGATAGGAAACTCTGAGAAGGGGGAAGGTTCATGGTCAAAGCCAGTCCCTTCATGGTGGTACTATGACGACAGCTGGGGCAAAGAAAAAAAACCTCCCTAGTCTTCCAGATGAGTGGGTTCCAGCCCCCACTCTCTGATTAAGTTCTACTTCTAACAAGTTAGAGGGAGCTGTTTAATTGGTGTCCTTAGTAAGTATTAACAATAAATAAGGCTTCAATAAATATGTAAAGCAAAAACTAATTTAAATTGACATTGTGCTGGGTGGGGTGAGAGAGAACCCCTTACACCATAAAATGATTTAGGATATATTACTTGGGGCATCTGCATTACAAATTTACCTCTCATTACAGCTATGTTAACGGGAAAAGGCAGCTTCTCAACAACATGCAAGGCAGAGTTTATTAGCATAAATTTGCATAATAATTAGCTCTGCAACAAGCAAAGGCTGTCCTGTCTTTCAAACAGACAACTTCCAATGTCAATTTTCTATGCTTCACTGATTGTCCCTGTTCTGTCAAAAGCTCCCAGATCCCCCTTGGCCCAATTCTGCTACTTGGTAGATTCTCTCCCATCAGGCTCAGGGCTTCAAGAACTCCACCCAGCTTCTCTAGGGAGGAACTGGCAACCAGTCTTCAGCTGGGGACATGAGTGACCGGAAGCCTGAGTGGCAGTTCTCCTGCCTGAGGACTTAAGGGGTGTGTCTTCAAACTCTCTCCACTCTCAGGCACTGAAACACTGTGGGCAGAAATGATGGTGGGGTGGGTGTCTAAAGGAGGTGTTTGCTTTAGTAACATGGAGCAGGTTTGGGAATGCATAAATTTGTGTTGTTTATCAGTGACTTCCTTTATAATTATGTTTTGTATGATTTAATGTTATAATTAGCTCCCACTGCCTGGACTCACACTGGCTGGGTGGTCAGGGCAGACAGCTAAAAGCATAGAATGGAAATGGCACCAGGGATGCTACTAGCAATGGATGCTAGCCTCCTCAGGACCAGGAGGTGAGAGGGACAGATCATACTCAAGCCTTGCATACTAAGTGAGAGCTATTGGTGTCCCAAGGCAAAGAACAATCAGCAATTCAGAGTACCCTCAGCAGGCCAAATGGGGTGTATTTAAAAACATACTCCAGATGTGCTTGATCTCCAAAACCAAAACACTAGCTTGTTGTGTGTCAGGAACTGGGCAAGACAAGTATCTTACCAAACATTGTGACTTTGCCCCATCCAGTCATAGAATGAGTGACAGAATGGGAGAATAAAATGCTTAGTGTGCTTCAAGAAAACTAGTGTTAGAATTAGCCATTCACACACAGACAGACAGACAGACAGACACTCACACACACAAATTCACACATAGACAGACACACACACATTCACACAAACATATTCTCACACACACACATTCTCACACACACAAATTTATACACACACACATTCTCACACACATACACACATTCTCACACACACAAATTCAAATATACATGCATTCACACACACACAAATTCACACACATATACACTAAATAAATAACCCTTATTTATCACATAGCAGTTATTTATGCATAGTTAATAACTCAGAAAAGTGAATTGCAATGTGAATATAAGAGGGAGTGATTGTGTAAAATACATAGCCAAGATTAATTTTCATAAATGGTACAATGAAACTAAATAATGAATGTTCACTAGGTCTTAGATCCCTTTTAAAAACTCTCATGCTTATGTTTTGGGTTGTGAGCCCACCTTTTAATGACTGAGCCATTTCTTGAGTAAGAGATAGTTCTCCCCAGGGAAGAGCACACCAACTGGTTGACAAGTGACAAATGGTCAGCACTGAAAATATTCATACACATAACATTGTATAGACTTAATAGCTTATATTTAGCAATATATGTAGAGACTTATATATGTGTATGTGTGTGTTTATACAATACACATATTTATGCAATAACCATTCATGAATATAGAGGCCATGAATTTGAAAGAGAGTAGTGAGGATATATGGGAGGGTTTGGAGGGAGAAACATTGTAATTAAATTACAATCTCAGATACAAACAAAAACCTCTCATACTGTTCTTAAATGAGTATTAATAGTTGCATATATAGATGTATAAAATGAGACTGGAAGACTTCGTGATCTAAAGGCACAAATTCTGAGACAAATAATATCAGGGAGTTAAAGGAACATCCTTGGCCAAGAGTCAGACATGTGTATGCAGTACCTCTTTGCTACATGACTTGGACTAGTGACTTCTCGAAACTGAGTTGTCCGAATGGGAAGTGAGATGCTGGGACTGGGTCAGGTTCATTCCTAGCTGGCCCATTCCTTTGAAGTGGTGAGCCATTTATAGATTTGCCAAGCAGTTAGACACTTCTCTACCAGTGAAATACAACTATAAACACATATTGAAAAGCTTGAAGACTGAGCCTGGGCCTCTCTTACATCTTCTGCAATCCTGCAAAGCCAAAATAGAACCCTGATACATCCCATGCTCTTATTTGTTAAGTGCGTGGAGAAGTCTGAAAGGATAAATATACTCCTAGAGCTAAAGACTTGGTGACAAAGTCAGGACTGTCCATCCAGGGACATCCTCTGCTTCTGCACATCTTCCTAAGAGCATGGGGCACCCTACTGCAGGGCTCAGAGGGCAGGGGCAAGATAAAGGATAAAGTCACACAATGGGACATTTAAAGCTACTTGCTGGAGGCATGGAGTGACAGCTAAGGAGTGCTGGCTTCCTAAGAGGTGAAATCTTTAGCATTTTGGAACTAAATAGCAGTGGTAGACTCACACTTTGCCATTGTATTAAAGCCCATTGACTGCAGACTTCAAAATGGTGAGTTTTATGGTGTTTGAATTAAAAAAAAAATAGTCTACTATGGTAAACACTCAAGATGCTGTTGAATTTAAAGAAGTGAGGAAGGGAGTAAACGTTTAAAATAATTCAAAGATAATGACAGCATAATCCTGTGAGTTTTAGGGAGGAGGAAGTATGCAGAGGGAAAGCAGATACACCAGCCACAGCAACACAACCTGGTTGCTGACTGGTAGCTGTGGGCTATTCTCAGAGGAGAGCTCATTCTTGGACTTACCCCACTCACCTCAGGAGCTGTGTGATGATCAAATGTGAAGCAATTCTATGAAGTACAAAATGGAATTTGGATCAACTCTGCTGTTAGCAATTAGAAAGGCAGAATCCTCTCTGTCGGGGAAGAGCTAAGAGCTAATGGAACAAGCTGATTCTCGTCACTGTGCCAGCCCCAAGAGGTTACAGGAAGTGTTCACCCAAGTAATTGGAGACCAACCAACACCTGCAGTGTGTCTGGAACGTCACATTCTGACTCCCTGAAAAATCACTGGGGTTCTAGGCTCCAAACGGTGACTTACAAATATTTAACAAAAAATTACAAGCCAAAAAAACCCCCAAAACAAAAAACAAAACAAACAACCAAATAAATAAATAAAAATCAAGGCTCTGAGAGAGAGACTTCCCCAGAGCTGTGTCAGCCTGGACTCCAGAGGCCAAGGAAACAGTCAGTCTGAGAACATTGTTTAGCCGAAGTGACTCCAGGTGATAGGTGTGGGAGACTGAGAAAGATGATACAGCAACTGAGACTCAGGTAAGGCTCGAACCTGCAGAATCAAAGGAGCCATGGAAGATGTATCCACACAAGGGGTGCAGAAGGATCAATGCATCCTCCATCTCTCCCACCCCCGCCTGTCCTGGTGTAGCAACAGCTTCAGGCTCAGGTTACTATCTGAACTGTTAGCCTTTCCTGCTGGCACCTCCCAAGTCCCAGGTAGCCCAGGTGAGATAGTGATTTTGCACCTATGAGATTCTCATCATTGCGACTTGGGCTGGATGTGTAGTAAATTCAGGCACTAGGCAGAATGGAATTTTGAAGAAGACAGAGACCAAAGTGATTAAGTAGCCTCTCCAGTAAGATGCCAACAACAGAAACCAAGGCATCACAAGAAAGGGAAGAGATGAAGGGGTTCCGGGTACTGTTGCTCACTGTTGGGACTGAAGACAGTTCCTTGCTTCCACCCACCCGCGTACCACAGAATCTGGACTGTAGGCTCCCCCAATACAAGTCTGTTTCAGCTTATTTGGGTCCTTTGTTCCCACCATGCAGACCAGCACTTACCACATAACAACTCTCAATAAAGTGCTAGGGGTGCAGAGCCACCATGCTGTATAGGGCATACAACAGTGTGACTGACAAGCAATGATAAGCAAGTTACTCTTGGCTAATGTAGACACTCTGTGGGGGACTTTCTATGTAGTACCTCACTGAAAACACACAAATCCTCTTTAAAGCGGAGTAATGAATAGTCATCTTGCTTTGTGAATAGGAAAACAGGCTTAGAATATTGGCCCAATGTCTCACATGTGGTAAATAGGTAAATAACAAAGCCCGGATTGAAATCTAGTTCAACTTATTCCAAATGCGTACTCTTAAATATTAATCTGTCAACCATCCCATGCCATCTATTCTCTACATGAATGACTTCAGTAACGGGAATCTCATTCATTATTTGCCAAGATAGCTTGTTCAGTCTTTAGCAAGCCCTTGGGGCCATTCAAAATAAGTCAATCCACATTTCCTTCTCTCAATATGCAAATCTGCTTAAAACATCTATATCTTTCTAGACCTCATTTCAGATGATAATTTTTCACTTTCCTTAGACCACCAAGCAGAATGAGCAGCTTCAATTCCCTGACATCTGGTCTCAGATGTCATATCTGAGAATAGAGCATTGTACATGATCTGAAAGCCAAGGCCTGCAATACCTTTTCCAGTTTGTGTCATTATTCTGGCACTAGGGGAACAATGGTCACACTCAACATTAGATGCTATAAGGTGTAGAATTCAGGTTAATCTGCTAAAGTTTATTTTATGGAGTTGGTCTTTACAAAATTCATGCCATGGATTCAAGTTCTCTTGATGAGGTAAAGAAAGTTTCACCCTTAGCCAGCCGGGGATGTGTACACCTTCTCAAGGCAGATGTTAAGAACCTTCAGTTCAGCCCAGAGGAAGAAGGATGGGACTTAGAGTCTTAGCTACTCCTGTCATAATAAAAATACCCTGAGAAGAACAGCTTAATGAAGAATGGGTTCAGTTTGGTTCATAGTTCAAGGTTACATACAGTCCATCATGGTAGAACAGTCTCAGCACTGGGTGGGGGGGAGTTGGTTCAGTGTGTGATCACATCCTGTGCACAGTCAGAAAGCGGAGAACGAGGAATGTGTGTGCTCAGCTTCTGTCCTCCTCTTCAAACAGTCTAGACTCCAGGCTCAGGGGATGGCACCACTCATGGTAGGATTGTTTTCTTCTATCAGTTAACTGAACTAAGATAATCTAACCATTAGCACCCCAAGAGGCCCGCATTTGGTGACTCTAGATCTCATCAAGTTGACAACGGACAATCGCCACGTGGAGATAGTGAGGAATATTCAACCTCCAGCCAAAACAGCTGGCAGCGGGCTCTCTGGGTTCAGTCTGTGAGTGATGAGTACCTGTAAGCCTGGCCTCTTAATAGCGAGGCATCATTGCCAGAGCCCTTTCAACACAAGCTTCTGAGGCTTCTGAATGCCGACGCAACAGAAAGAATGTCCAGAGCAAGGCAGAGCAGGGAAGAAACAAGCTCAACCCTGAAACCTAGTCCCCATGCACCCACCATCAGCCCTGTTCCCCTTCCTTCCCAGCTTGTATAGGCCAGATGCCTTCCACACAGACTTCAGGACAGGAGAGTAGTGAGCAGACATAAGAGTGGATTAGGCGCTTATGTCTCAAGTAACCCCCACCATCAACATTCTGTCAAAGACCTAACAATCTAGAGAGCACACCTCCCCTCCCTGTCCCTCTCCCTTGCTCTTTCTCAAAGGAGCTGCAAGTGTGCAAGACATTGGCCCTGACAGATATCGAGGGTGACAGCAGAATCAATACTTCGATGACAGTGTTGGGATTGGCTTGGCAATGTGCTGTGTGCTCATGGCCCTTCATTACTAGGTCACACCAAGCCACTTTTCTCTGAAAAAGAAGTGAAATGCGTGCCACTGGGTCCCAGAGTTCTCCCCTCACTGCAGTCTTCCACACCAGCCAGCCAAGAAGGCAGAGACTCCTTTTATTCTGCCCCTCACCTCTCTGTACAAAGACCCCATTTCCAGAGACTGTGGCCCATGGGAGATATGACTATTGTTGCTGAGGAGTATTCTACTCAGAAGTGGGGTTCCCCGGTGTAGACATGGGCTGAAAGTGATCTCACTGCTGGGATCCACAGAAAGCTTAGACAAGAGAAACTGTGATCTGTCGTCTCTCCTGGGAGTTCTGACCGCTAAACCTGGAGAGTGACACTTGGATCCTTTCAAGTCTCAATACTCTAGGCACTGTTGTCATTCAAGAGCTACTAAGGTAGATGGCCAGGGCCTGGGGAGCCTGGCAATGTCATTGTCTGAAGTCTAGGCAATGTCTGCCTACATCTTTGTGAGAACCGAAAAGGAAGCACAGTGCCTTAACATGACACCCAGATCTCAGAGGGCTGATGATTCTCTCTTCCTCATTCGCAGTCATTATCAATCCAGTCCAGGTCTTTGCAGGAATCTGTTGGGCATCAGATAGCAAATGCATGATCCACAGTCTCTGCCTCGCCCTGGGCACAAATACCAAATTTGAATAGAATTTTAGAAATATTTCCCCACATTTTATTCCTTGAATCTGTAAACATATCTAAAAACCTGTTCACATTTACTCCTCCTCATATGGGCAAGTGCTCGGATACTTATTATTTTATACTTCATTTGCTTAATAATTTGTAACGATCCTTTTCAGTTATGCAGGCATGTGTTTGGCAAATAAACTGGCTGTTTCTAACTATACTTGCATATCCAAATAATTTCCTTTACTGTGCTGTATCCCCAAACCATTTCTATCTAAAATGGTGGGTTTCAGGAAACAGGAAATGTCTAGAGCAAGGACATCCTTTTCTTTACTTCCTGTGCTGAAGACATGTGTACTTTGCCTTAGCTCACCCAGACTGTCCATTTATTTCTCCAAGGGAGAACATCCCTGCCTCTGGAGTGCCATTTAAAATGCGGGACAATTCGGACCCTGAGAGAGACGGTGTGTAAAACTGTTCAAACTTTGGTCAGAAGTATCACTGTGCCACGGAAATCCCAGCAGCAGTTTGGGCTTGATCTGGCCCCATGGCTGACCACTCATTCAAGACAATGAAAGGGTTATGTCCCAAGGCTCAGATAAGATACCGCATAAAACCACCTCCCAGGAGATGGTTTTAACTGTTGATCTCCGGGAAACCCCGTTGGTAGAAACAGGATCAACACCGGAAATTTTTCCTTTAACATACACACACAAGCTGTGGCATGTACACATATATGTGGATGCACACACACACCACATAAATAAGCAAATACATAAATAAACAAATATATCGCCTGCGAGTATATGTCACCAACACCATAGTCACTTATTGCGGTAGCTCAGGAAGTTGCTGAGGTTCGGAAGAACTAAGTTATCGCGGGAGCTGGGGACTAATCTGGTGATCGAAACACGTACCATTTTTAATGTTCTTTCCACCCAGCTCTTTCCCTTCATGCAGGTGAATCCCAGAAGACACACTACAATTATTAGGCACCTTTGACTAGCTTTTCTGGTGTCACCATATCTAAAGTGACAACGGGAAAGTACTTTGTGACAAGGTAGCAATGGTCGGTTGGCAGTGGGGCAGCCGGTGGCACATGAGATTCATTTTGTTGTTCTTTATCCAAGCTGCCTATAACTGGTGTGTAATACTCTTGTCCTTCAAGGAATGCAGCAGTCAGGAAACCATCGGGTCTGGTGAGTCAGACCTAGTCTTCATCAAACTTATGGTTCTCCAGAGTGAGGACTCTAACCAGCCAGGAAATTCCAAGGCCAAGTTTTAGGTCCACCAACCAGCTCCACGGTTTGCAGTTCTGGCCTCTTTCTACTGCAGGTCCAGTGTGTACTTTTTTTTTTTTTTATGAGAAAAGAAACCAATCTGAGATCAAGATAAAACATACTAAGATCCCAGCCCAATGTTGCTGAAAGCTGGATTTCCTATGACAGAAGACAGGAACGTGGGAAGGAAGGAAAAATTAAAAAATCAACAGAGGGAAATGCTAGGATATCACTCTGTGAACTAGGAGAGCGAAAGGAATCACGTAATTTTCCACAAATAATTTCAAAAGCTAAAGGCACAAAGGAAACTATGAGTGAATATGATAGAGTTGAGGATTTCTGTCCAGAGAAAGAAAATGTAAGTTTTATAAATACTTATAAATACTATAAAATACTAATATTTTAGTATTAGGCTGTCTGGAAGAAAATATTTGTAATCTCTAAAAAAAAGCCGTAGAATTAATACCTGTTTCTATAAACACAACCTTCAAATCAATAAAACAAAAGTTTATGATGGGTTATTGGCAAAAGAAATGAACACTTTATTTAAAAGTGAAACTCAGCTGCCGCTGGGCCACAGGAAAGGAGTCCCAGCCAATTGGTGAGCAGATGCTTATGGGACAGAGTCATTTTATACATAAGTGACTAGAAGAAACTGGAAAGCTAGGCAGTTTGGAGGGGACCTAAGGACAACGCGGAGAACCGTGGGAGCAGGGATTGCTGAGGGGCCCCCGAGCTGAACCTCACATTAACTCAACTAATACTTGTGACCCAGCACATGTGCTTGTGGGTACTTTCCAGCCTCCAGTTATCTTGAATACCACAGGATGGCACCTGCAGGGATATTTTCTGGGGGATTGCTGGATGGAAGGGGAAATGTAAACAGTGGCGGCACATGGGGATCAAGCCACAGGGAACAGCTGCAAAGGTACCGAGCCTCAGAGTCGCTGGAAGGAAGGCACTCAACACGGAGAAACAGGGCTGTGTCAAACTGTGGGGCTGAGTGGGAGAAGAGAGAACAGTGAGCTCTCCCAGAAGCACTTACCTAAGCTGAAAGAGGCAGACATCAGCACACTGGTAGCATTAGGCACACAGAGGCCCACAGGAAGCTGTCAGCAGGTGTAGCAAAAAGAGAAGTGATCAGAACTGTGAAGGAGTGAGCAGGCCCTTGTGTGGAAACGCTGACGAGGAAAGAAGTGTGGTTTAGCTGTTAGCCCAAATCTGGGCAAGGAATTATATATTAAAAAAAAAAGCATCGTGGATTGTCTGTACAAAGACTTTTAAGTCTGGGGTCTCAGTCTTCTGCTCTGGGCCCTTGTTCCTTGTCCATTCAGCATAGGTGCCCTTGAATGTCCCGGAGGAGGATTCATGCAGCTCTCGCAGAACTGCAATGGCCCATGTGAGACACAAGGGGGCGCGCAATGCACATGGATTTTAATAATTCTGCCTGTTACTGCAATAGGAGGAGGAGTAGTAGGAGGAGGAGGGGGAGGAGGGGGAGGGGAGGAGGGGAGGAGGAGGAGGAGAAAAACAACAACAACCCAGGGCAGGATGACACTCCCCTGCCACGAACACATCCCACTCCTCACTCTTTATTCTGTGTTCTTCCTTCTCTGCTGGGGAAATATGAAGTACAAACTTTTAGGTGTTATGAGTAACAGGTTCGGGGAAAGTCCTGGGCCACGTGAATCCTTCTTTCTGAGTGGATCACTTTTCTTATGATTCCCAAATAGACCACACAATCCTTCCTCTTGCTTTTCCTAGCTCACACCCACTCCCCCATTCCTTCACCAAACCTAGTTCCAGCTCACCTCACCCTGCTGTCGCTGTATAGGTCTTCCTGTATTTCTGCCCTGGCTCCTGCCTCTCCGGATGAAGACATTTGCTGCTGCTGAGCTTGTGAGTTTATTCAGTAGCATACAGTAGTAGACATGTTTTGTGCTAGTGTGTGTCAGGAAGGCATACCTTAACTTATAAGAGGAAATTACTGAACAATCATGGTATGGGCTGGGGAGCTATCCCTCATGGGGTGACCTCCCTTTTCCCAACAGTGTGCAAGGCTGGGCATCACAAGGCAGGAGAGTTGGGAGAGCTGTCATGTTAATGGCATTGCAGGCCGTTTCCAGCCATTGATTTGCTTTTCATATGTGCATGTTCAACTTATGGTTTCCAATTTAATTTCCTTTCAGATAAATCAAAGTTCTGAGGAAAAGAGCATGTCCGGCGTGTGTGTGTGTATGTGTCTATGTGTGTGTTTGTGTAAGTTTGTGTAAGTGTGTGTGTGTGTTTATATGTGTTTGTGTATGTGTGTGTTTGTGTATGTGTATGTGTGTGTATATGTGTGAGTGTCTGTGTGTGGCTATCTGTGTGTGTGTTTGTGTATGTGTGTGTGTGTGTATGTGTGAGTGTGTGTGTGTGTGTGTGTGTGTGTGTGTGTGTTTACCTGATGATTCTAAACTCAGCCTGGGTGAAGAAAATCTGACTCCTGCAAAGGACATGATCCAGGTGTGACATGTGACAACAGTACCTCAGGCAGATCTGGCTTGTCAATTCCCTGCTCTGAGATACATGTATAGGGAAGATCACAGCATCACTTCTTGTGACGTATTGCCTGAGTGACAGGCAGGACAGGACCCCAAGGCCCCACCCTCATCCCAACACCCTCCAGCCTGCTCTGCCTTCTGCTCTGTGGCAATGGAGGAGCCAAGGACAAACTGGGAGCCTCTTTGGGGGACAGAGGGCCCTCATCATTTTTCTCTAATCAGGAATGTCCTTCCAGCTGAAGCCACGACAGCCATCGGTCTCGTGGAATTAACTCACCATGAAGAGCATTCCATGAAGGTGGCATAGTTTATCAGCTGCCATGAACAGTTTATAGAGGGAAGCCAAGCAAACCCCTTAGGGGTTGGGAACAGGGCTCTCCCACAGCAGCCTGCCATGGTCTCTAACCCCAGGCCCCTGGCCAGACACATTTGGTCAAGCAACTAGACCTTGAGTTGAATCAACAAAATCAGTGCAGGGTGTGGCACGGCCACTGCCTCTCTCATGTTGATGTATGCACTAATTCTATGTCCAATCTTGTTAAGATCTGGGCTCACTTGGGTCCATCTGGGCCGGATCCTGGGGATGCAGTGTGACTGACTGTGGACCACGCTGAATACACAAAATGTCTCACAGGGAGAAGATGGCAGCCCAACCAAACCTCATACCTCTGTGATGCAGGGACCATTGCAATCTGCTGAGCTTTCTTCGGAGACTCCCTGGTGGCCTCTGAAGAGTTAAGCCTTGAATTCTCATTGCCTACCTCTCTCCTCATACTGCATCCTGCTTTCTCACCCTACCTCGATGCCTCCTCCAACTGATGGCAGGCTTAGGAACCGATTCCTGTGTGCTCTGTACAGACTGTAGGTAGGCTTTGTACTGCTGTGACTAACACACTCAACAGAACAAACTTGGAAGGGGGAATTTCACTTGTGGATCTCAGTTTCAGAGGTGTCAGTCTGTCATGGAGGCAACCATTTGGTGGAGCAGAATGGTTCACACTGAGACAGCCAAGAAGGGAAAAACAAACACAGAAAGATGCCCCAGGACAAGGCCCAGTGCCCAAGGACATACCCTACTCTGGTGACCTACTTCCTCTAGCCAGACCCCTCCTTTTCCCTTCTCCAGCTCCCAGTAATGTTGTTGTATTATGAAGCCACCGACAGATTAAGCCATTTATGAAGCCAGAACCCACATGACAGTAACAGCCCCTGGAAACACCCTCGTGGATTCGCCTACACTTGAGCCTTACTATCCTTTAAGATTTTTTTTGAATTCAGTCAAGTGGTGCCGTTAGGCTAACCATCTCACTACCGGAGTATAAGCTGTGCGGCACAAATTCAGTAGCAGCTTCATAGACCCACGTGTTATAGAGGGAGGGACCAAGGGGCTTTTACAAAGCACAGGAACATTCTTGGTGTCTTCAGACCAACTTTGTTTCAAACTTGTTGGCCTGGAGTGCTGTCTACCTCTCTTCCTGAGGAGGATGCTCTTTTTCAGCCTCTAAGGCACTACCGCTATGGAGTCCTGTTCAGCCTTTTAGCCACACCCTCAGCTTTGGGGAGGAGGGGAGGCAGCTTATTTCAAAGACTCTTAACACAAAGCAAAAATATTCAGCATTCCCATGGTAGGAAATCTATCCATGTGGACCACATTCCTGCTACTACAAACATCCTATCCACAAGGGAGCTCCAATCTCAAACCCCTGACAATCCGGGACTTGTTCTACTTGCCCAAGTCTCGTCCTCCATTTCCACCAAAGTGCTGTCATCTGGGAGCCTCCAGCATTTCTGGGCAGCTTTCCCCTTCAGGGTACCACAATCTCCTCTGTTGAGAGCTCCATGAAACTGGTTCATTCTAGATTGCTGGAATGGCAGGGAGATCAGTCCACGCTCTTGCCTCCTCCAGAGGGATGTGTGCATCTGTACTCCCTAGAGAGTCTTTGTCACCCAGAGCACTGTGGGGAGGAAAGTTCCCCTAGAATGAAGTGATAGGGCACATTTCTGCCCCACCAGGACAGAGCCAGGCAAGAAAACGGGATGTGCCTGTGACCAGCATATCAGCTGGCCTCAAAGACTGTATGGGCAAGCTTCAGGCCAGAGCTTAGGGCTGGGTGGGTTGTGGCTTTTAAAGCCTCTCCGGTTGCCATGGCAGACAGCTCAGGCTGACAAGCCTCCCATAGAGGCCTGGCCTAATGCTCTACCCTAAAGTTCCAAGGCACTGGGGTTTGATGGATCCTCTTGGAGTAGGCAACCATTTCCAAACCAGGGAGTCACGGCAAGGTTTGCAGGAGTGACTTGCTCAGTGCAAAACACACACAGTAAGTCTCTAGACCTTTCAGTACCCTAAGGAGGGAGAAAGGGCTGTCCTGGTGGGGGCAGCCTGGTGGGTCCCAGAGAGGCCAGCCTGTATACAAAGCAAGGGGTAGGAGGATCCTGGAAATCCCACAGGGACTCTCTGTGGTAAAGGCATTTGAAACCAGAGGCAAATTCTGTGTCCAGGAAAGCCCTGTCACCCATGTCCCTTCCTGCCTGCCCAGACACGTCATGTCAGGGCCCATGACACCACACACTACACAGACACCACAAACATTATACACACCATGCACAATGCACGCAACTCTCTTCAGCAATACCCAGCGAGTCCCAAGCCAATATGACTGTAATTTTCCATTACAATTACCTCTACTGATTAACAGAAAACGTAAACCCGATAAAGCATATTACAAAAGCTGCATCTGTGCTCCTTTCCTCTGGGGGCATCTTCCCTGTGAACCAAAGGAGTCTCAGTCCTAAGTGCTGGAAAGGCAGGCGCTCTTGTCTCTGAGTCACTTCTTTGTGAAGAAAGCCATCATCCAGCCTGAAGGGTTGCGTATCTCAGTATCCTGGATTAAGTTGTATTTTTGCGATTAGCAGTTGTTACTGGAATGATTAGCTGTGTTCTATGACCTGGGGAGTCTATGATTAGGGGTACAAGATAAGTCCCTAGCTAGGACAGATGACCAGCTGGAATGGCAGACCCCTGAGGCCTTCCCACACAATCTGGGGTGATGCACAGAGAGAGGGGACTCTCTCCATGGAAGGTATGGGGTGAGGGGATGATTACTTCAGAACCCACTCCCACCTTAGTTGATTTCTTCTTTCTTTGAGTTCTTATCATAGAAAGACCTCATTTGGAGAATTAATCTTATACAGTTTTGAGACATCTCTCCCATTGTTGTCTGGAATTGCTATTTTAATCTTTTGTTACTAATTAACTTTGTGCACGTTCCCAACTTGTCTCCTTAACAAGATAGCAAATTCTTCAAGAGAAGGGTCTGCCAGGTCTGTGTTTAACTGGCAGACAGAGACCGGAATGTAGACTGCAACTCTATGCATGCAACCCTTTGGCAGGAGTTTATTCTTATTTACAGACGAGAATGGCAGCTGGGGGGGGGGGTAGTTGTGTATGAACCCATATGAATGTGTTGCTGAGCCTGTATGCCGACGATCTGGGCAGTCCTTGAGGCCCCCCGCTGGGTCTCTGAATACTGTCTCGCTCTCACTACGAGCCCAATAAACACCACTTATTCTTGTCATTCTCAGCCATCAATGTTTTAAGATGTAGAATTAAAATTTGATGAAGGCCAATTTTTAAATTCCAGGTTTAGCTCCCTGTAAAATGGTCTTAAGCTCTGGCTGAGAGATTCAGCTTCAATGGGGAAAAATTCATATCAGGAAGGCAAATGTTGACCCAGGCTCATCCCGAGGGGGCTGACTCAGAAACCCAAGCCGTCCATCCTTTGGAAGAAAGGAAGGCAGCGAGGCTCTGCTGACGGCCCGCCTGCAGACACTTAGCAACAACCCACCAGGCACTTCAGGAGCTCCGAGCAGTCAGGGGCTGGCATTAGCCTGGAGGCGACCTCAGGTCTGACCAGCTTTCCTGAACCTTGTGGGGTTGCCGCATCCTTCCTGGTTTTGGCAAAATGACTCCCACATTTCCTACTTAAGCCATTGCCACTTCTGTTATTCATTTGTTGCTTTTTTGTAGCAGTGGAGATGGGACTCAGCAATATGTGTGTCAGTGAGCCGTGGCCCGGCATGCCGTCTTAACATCACAGCTCGCCACAAATCAAGAAGAGTGCACACTGGTGGAACAACTGTGGGTGTGAACCATGGTGGAGTTTGTGGCTCTGTCTCAAGTCTAAATCAGAGTCCACCATCTGCAGACTGAGGCTGGACCGAGGTTATGCTATTCAAGGGCTGGGATATCTTGTCCCTATCTGCTCTCCAACTTCATCTCCTTCACATTCCCTCCACAGAACATTCAACTGAAGAGACGCACACGTTGTTGGTTAGTCATGGTGTCTGCCCCTCCATCGGATCTGTGTTTACCTCTTTGATGATGGATGCAACTGCATGCACTTCATGAGCACCTACTGTGTGCCAAGCGTTGAGTTACAGTGGGCTGCACATCTGGAATAGACATGTTCCAGAGATGATACCCATGCCCCCCCTCAGTTTACCCCCTGCCACCGGAAGCTTGCCACCTCTCACAGAAGCCCCTTGTATCTAGTGCAAGTCTGCTGTGCACACATGCTATCCACTTGGAGACCAGGGATAGCGCTCTCTTCTTCAAGACCCCTCGGTGCCCATGGAGCTTAAGGTTAATGGGTTGTGGTGATTTGAAAGTGCTCTGCCATGCTTGGCATGATGAAGTATCCTTAGCAATTAGCTAACGAGGCAGCGTTGTGGCCTATTTAACGCCATTCGCATGCTCCTGTAGTGAAGTGCCAAAGCATGTGTTACTGATGAGGAAAGAGCAGCGCATAAGATGTTAAGTGGACAAAGGGCCAGGGATCCAAATAAATAATCAAGGAAGAAGATCAGTGAACCTGGCCAAGACAAAAACTTAAAGAGATACTATAGGTTGCGAGGAAAAGCAGAGAAGGGAATTCCTGCATCCTATTTTCACTCTACCTGATAAGGAATTATAAGAGAAGAAGGCATGATCTGGCAGATCATATATAATTAAATTTTCAATAAGTGTAATATCCTTTGGAAGTTCATTATACATTTTAAGTAATGGTCAGTTCATCTACTATCTAACCCAGCTCCTTCTTGCTGTCATTGAAATCTTTGTTTCTTTATCTGGCCTACAGAGAAAATAGATGTGAAGGATCCCCTTATGCATTTTGGAGGATAGTGTGAAATCCTGCCAGGGAAAGCCTTTTTAATAATGTGTTTCAGATACGCAGATCCAAAGGTGATAATTCAAGTGTCCCGATAAGATTTTTCAAACTCCGATTCCATGTGCCTTGCTCTCATGATTTCTGAGAACGTGCTTTCACTTTCTAAATCTGGAGTTAGTAGAGCATACCTGAAAAGAGAGAATGCAGTCTAACTCTCAATTCAAGGTATAATTACCCCTCCCCTGTTTTGAAAGCCCCACATTGAATTGGATGTGAAGTTTGTATTTTATTGTTTTAATCCTTGTAAGGGATACCAACTTTTTCATGTCTTTCATTTCCTTACTCTGCTTCACACAACTTGGAGAATAATATAAATAATAAAGGAAATGCAGGCATTTCTTTGTAGCCTGCAATAAAAAGTCAATTTATTACTTGATAAATGTCTCCCTCTTTACCCCAACTTCTTCCTGCAGCTGAAAATGCTGTTTGAATAAGTAAAATAATGGAATGGATGCATTCAAGCTGTGTGATGTGATGGTTTGCTATATGTGGACTTGTGTAATTATCACCACAGTTGAGTTGATGAACATAGGCACCACTTTCCTTCGTGCCTGTCAGAGCCACAGAATGACTTCACTCTGCAACTGAAAGTCTGGGTCCTCGCACCAATATCCCAGCCCTCTCCTAAACCACCTCTCACATCCTTACCTTCTGGATCTCACTATCTCCGTGCCTTTCTGTCTCTGTCTCTCCATTTTCCTCTCTGTCTCTGTTTCATCTGTCTGTCTGTGTCTGTCTTTTTGTGTCTGTCTGTCTCTGTATCTGTCTCTGACTCTCTCTCACACATAGAGGCCAAAGTTTTGTACTTCAGGAGCTGACTACCATGTTTTTGGAGATAAGGTCTTTCATTGGCTTGGGACTCCTCCCTATATGAGTCCCCGAGATCTTCTTGTCTCTAACTTCCCAGCTCTGGAATTATAAGTATATGCCCAATATTCATCATTTAAAAAATATGAATCCAAGGGATCAAACTCAGACCCTTACACTTGTCAGACAAGCTTTACTGACTGAATCATCATCATACTCATACATACATACTCATACATCACTACTCCCTTTGAATTTTTCAATATGTCTAACAGGTGACGGTCATGCACATGTTCCTCTTTGGTGGCTTATGTCACTGAGCTCATGTCTTCCTGTCTATAGATGTTGTCCCAGAGGGAGGGCAGCACTGCCTTCCTTCCATATAGCTTATTCTCAAATCAAAAGGCTCCTGCATGCTTTATTCACCCCAAAACCCATGGATGTATTTGAACTTGCCTCAAATGAGATTGTTCTTGGAGTCAGATATCAAAATTGTCAGCACTGAGAGGCACTTTTGAGGGCATTTAGTTCAAACTTATAATTTAACAGACAATGAACTTAAGACCCACAGAGGTTAAGTGACTGGCTGATAGTAAAACTGTTGGTTGGCAGAAAATAAAACTGCCTGTGTACGCACACAAACATACATACACACACAAAGACACAGACACACACACACAAACACACACTCGTGCACACCACATAGGCATACACACAATCCGAAAGAGTAGAGGAAAGTCAGCTGCTCACAATAGACAGGCACTGAGAGGTACCAGTAACTCTCTCTCTGGTGAGCCAGGGATTTCTACAATGGTGAGGTGGAGACCCAGAGCTTTCTGTAGTGCTGAGGTGCACCAGAAAACCTCAGGATCCATCAGTGACTCTTGAGAGCACAGTCTCTGAAGTCACACTTCTGTCTTTCCTTCTGGCTTGCTTTCTTCAACAATGACTAATGGCTGCACACCATGATTTCCTCTTCCATACTATAGGCATGACACAGTGACTGTGAACTTTGTCCAAACATTGGCTGTTGTATGGCTGACCTTGAAATTGTGGTGAGATTACAGGAAGTGACGATGCCAATGGTTACTGTTCCTCAGCCACATCCTCAATATAAAAAAAAAAAAAAACCAAAAACTTTAATTACCCATCTTTGCTTCATGCACTCGACCATGCCTAGCTTGATAAAAAGAAAGTAAAAAACATACAGTGTCTCAGTTTAACTCAAGGAACTGGCTGAATATATAACCCAGACAATGACTTCCTGCAGCTGGACTGGGAGTGAGAGCAGTGTAGAATGGCCTGAGATGGATGTGTTTCTGGCAAATACCTGAAATACAGAGTGGCCAGATGCAGAGGCCATCTGAGGGAAGGCTGGGAATAGCAATACTTATTCAGAAGAGATCTGTATAATTTTACCACAGAAAAATCTTGATTCAAATAAGTGATCAAACTTCTCCCTGATCTGAGTGTACTGGTGCCTTCTTATAATCCAAACCCTTATAGAAGCTGAAGCTGGAGGATGTCCATGAGCTTAAGGACAGCCTAGGCAACATCTTGAGTTCCAGGCTATCTTGAACTAGTGAGATTTTTGTCTTTAGATGAATGAATACATGAAGAAATGAATAGCTAAATGAATACATAAATGAGTAGAATGAGGAGACTGAAAGAAAAAAAAAATCCAACTTACCAGAGTTCTCATGGAATAGCTAACTCAAAGTCAAGCGTTTTCTGGGTAGCCCTACTGATCCATACAGAGTGTCAAGGTACCTCAACCTAAAGGATGATTTGACCCAGGATATAGGCTTGACAGACATAAGCCAATTAAATTTTGAAGGACAAGTTGCAAAATAGAATAAAATAAAATAAAATTACATTAAAAAGCTGATCAAGAGCCATGTTTCTGATCATAGTAGTGAAGAGAAGCAACTGCTGTTGAGATCATTACTGTTCTCTGACAAGCCCAGATATACTGATGACATCTGGGAATATGTCAAACACACATACGTTATGCCAGAAGAAGGGCTCTGCTTTGCTTGGAGCACTGAAAAGACTTTAACAACAGTATTATTACATCCCAGGGCAATTGCTTTGAAGGGAAGTTTACTTACCTAGATAGATGCTATTTTTACAACTGTCTGTATTTTCCTATGCTCCTTAGTAATTATAAATCTCTTTAGGGCTAAGCATTAATTCCATTAATTAATGAATGCATGTATTTGTTTGGAGAGGTTTACTGAGAATCTACAAGCAATGGTAGCATTCTCTGTGCTAAGGCAAAACAAAGGCTCCTGACAAGATGGTTGCTCTCAGAGGGCACATAATCTAGTTGTTGTGGGAGTCACATAGCTGAATTCATTAAGGGATGAGGATGAATCTGATTAAAGGTCTGATGAGTGACAGACAGTATCTACTGATGGAATGAACAGGAATCAGGACAGATTTTCAAGTAAAACTCTCAGGAAAGTTTTTGTTGCGAAGAGGGGACTGAACAGCCCCTTCAAATAAACAAACAGGAAAACAACAAAAACCGGAGGCTTTTGGTTGAAGGTGGTGAAGGACACTGAAGCAGGGAGATTTGGAATTTAAATCAGACATTTCCAGCTATAGTCTGAATCTTGAATGTCCCCAAATGTGTGGTGTATAAAATGTGTGGTCTCCGGAGCGGTGCTTTGGGTTAGATAAGTGACGTTTTCAGAGGCAAGGTCTAGTGAGAAGTGGTCCAGTCGTATGAGGAAAGACTCTGACAGGATTTAGAGTGGGATATTGGGTCCCGGATCTTTCTCTTCCTCTCTCTGCCTTCTGCTAAACATGGCTTTGGTATATCCTCCCATCATGATGTGTTACCAGGGACCCGGGTCGAATGGGAACAATCTGTCAAAATCATGATCCAAAATATGACATTTTCCCTCAGAAACTGATCACCTCGGGGACGTCAAGTAAGAGAAAACACAGTTATGTTTTCTTTTCATGATGTATTAAATATGTATTGAACATACACTTGACAACAAATATTTGCTGAGCATACATCATGAACCTGACTCTAGAGGAAGGGAACAAAACGATGATAAGGTCTCTATCATTGAGGGCCCTGTTTTCCAATGGGAGATACAACAATTATTAAAAGCAACAACAACAAAACAAACAAAACCCAAGACAGCTAAGTGAACAAGGATGTGCCCTCCTCTGACAAACCTCTGTTAGCATCCTTGGGAACGTTCATCTATGAGTTTGACCAGAATTTAGGAGAGAATCCCACTAAACAAGCTCGCTACAAATCATTTCCCAGGCCCTTAGTGTTCTCTCAAGACCTTCTTCTCCATCCTGTTATCTAACGAGGACTCCCGGGTAAGTTTCTCATGCATTGCCTTCTCTTGCATGCTGCTTGTCTCTGTGATACTGAACTCAGTCTCTTGTCCCTTTCGGAATAGTCTTGCGCTTTCCCCTCACTGCAGTGGACTTACACAGGGCTCTGTTGTCCTTGAACCAGTATCCGCTTTAGCTGCCATTCTTTAACAACAGTGGCGGTGATAATGGTGCTGTGTAGGAGAGATCTTTAGTACCACGCACTTCTGTCAAAGTAGAACAGGGATTCCCACGGGAAATGATGACTTAACCTCAGTTCAGTGAGAGGTAGCACCCAACTTGAGAAAAGACAGAGGAAAGAGCCCTGAAACCCAAGGAAAATGAGCATGCAAATGTCCTGCTTGTCAAGTCTGAGGAAGGAAGGGAGGCTTAGTGCTACTAAGCAAGGAAGCAGCTCAATGTTGTGCTCAAAGTTGATTATTTTACTAAAATCCAACTCAACACATAAGAACAAGTAAGTACTCAACATCTTTCCCCTCAGTCTGGTTCCTGTCACCCCTTCCTGTCCTGTGACATCCCATGCCCATGATAGAACTTGACTGTCACTCTAGGCTTTTTAATGTTCTCTTCAACTCTAGCTAACCAATAGCCCTGTTATTTCTGTCTCGTTACATATGTCATCATCAGATCATTTTCCTCTCGTTCCCCAGTGTGGTCTAGTGGTATTTTTCTTCTAGGCATTCTCTCTCCTCTCTCTATACTATAAAAAAAACCTTTCTGAGTAGTAAATATGATTCTCTTAATTGGGGTGCTTGAGTGAAACTCACCGACTGTCATTATTCTTCCTCCCAACGTCTTAGGAAAATCATCTCATAATATAACCCTTCTTTATGCTTTACTTTGCAATATTCCTTTACCAATGCAGGACCAAAGAGGACCCTGTCAGTGCCCAGTGTAAACCACCAGGACTTTCCGACTTTCCAGAAGAAGCAGCTGTTGTCTACTTTCCATACAAAACTAAATGACGTAAAAAAAATGCATGAAATGTCTTAGTCCTAAAACCTATTCACCCAGATGTATGCACATACACCCTCATACCTACCCCCACAGGGCACATCTTCCTGCGTGAGTCAAAAGCCTCTGTGGCAAGCCTTGTCTCTTCTCTCCTTTTCTATATTTCCCTAATGTGACTCACAACCCAATCTGTAGTCTGCGATGTCCACCTTCCCCACTGGACTCTAAGCAGTGTAAAAGATGGGGTCTTAATTCTGCTATCTTTATATATTCAGTTCAATGGTAATTTTACTGAAAACTCCCTGGCCCACTTAACCTTTCCTTTCTGGGACAAATTCCTAGTACACAGTTGTATGGTCTCAGGACAGAACACACAGCTGTCACCCCAGCTATGACCTATGACACTATGGCCTGAATATTCTAACATTTCAGCGTTACAACTAAAGTACCAGCGGGATGTTATTAGGAGGGCTTTATGAAGAGACTGAGTCATGAGGACAGAACCCCAGAGAGTGGGATTGCTGACCTTATGCTGGTGTCTGTTCTTCGGTGTGAGAACAATGATTTCCTTCCCTATGGAGGTGACAGTGGCCCTCTGGATGTCAACATGCCAGCACAGGGACTGTGGATTCCAGGGCTGAGAGAAACAAATTTCTGTCTTCTGGTATTTAGATTTTGTTTTTGTTTTTTTTTTTCAAATAAATTACCACATTTGCCTTATTTTGTTATAATTACATAATTACAGAGACTGCGACGGTTCATTTTCATTGTCAATGTGGTTGAATTCAAGATCACCTAGGAGACACGCCTCTGGGTAACGTCGTCTGTGAGGGAACTTTCAGAGGGGTTTCGGTGACATGGGAACCCTCACTCTGAATGCCAGGCAGCAATGTCTCACCCTCTCACAGCTTGTGGCCCCTGACGGAATAAAAGGCAAAACAGAAACAAGCAGGCTGAACAGCAGCATCCATTGCTATCTGTTTCCTGACTGCAGCTACACCATTACCAGCTGTCTCCCTTTCTCTCCTGATCATGGCTTCCCATGATGCTCTAAAACCGCGTCAAGACAAGCCCACCCCCCCCCATCCCAGATTTCCACCTCTGAGCAGCTGAGAAAAGTAAGTAGCACACAGATTCAAACAGAAATACCAGAGAAGTGCTTGCTGGACTGAGCGTGAAAAATATGAAAAAGCCTTGAAACTGGGTAAGTAGTAGCTGGCAGTTTGGCGGTCCATACTAGAACAAACTAGATTTGCCACAAATGGAACATTAAGGGAGATTCCGAAGTGTTCGAAAAAAGAAATCTTTGCAGAGATCCAGAGAGATGATCAAATTTAGCAGAACTAAGGCAAGAGCCATCTTGATGTCATCTCGGGGAGAATTAAAGGATATAACATAGAGACTGTAGGAACATCGATTTCCACTGCAAATGGCAATGAACTGGTTGGAATGTGCCAAGATCCTTTTACTTTCCAGAAGGCAGAATCTGAAGGCCAGGACAGGATATTTAGTGAAGAAATATCTAGTACAAGTGTGCAGGTTTGCGTATGGCTTTTCTTAAGGCAAAATTAAAGGAAACTAAAATAAATTAAAGTCAGACATTATCGTTAAAAAGGAAGCAGTAACTTAAAATTGGGAAAATTTCAATCTGGCTGGATGTGGGGCTGATGGGGGGTGGATGCTGGATAAACGCCATGAATTTTAGAAAGAACAAGGAAGGAATGCATGGGAAGGGTTAGAGGGAGGAAATGGAAGAGGGAAAATGATGTAAGTATATTTTAATTTAAGAAATATTTTTAAAGAATATGAGCTGGAGAGAACAGAAGTGTAGCCAGCTGCCATTTGAGCCTACAGGAGACATTTCAGATTAGAAATAAAGTAAGAAAGAGAGGTTAGGTTACATCTTACTAAATGCAATGACCCAAGACACCAGAGCAACCATCAGAACAACCCAGTTCTGTGTCAAAATCCAAGGATCAGGAAGTGACAGGCAACTTTTTTTTTAACTTTTTAAAAATTATGTATACAGTGTGCCATCTGCATATAGTCCTGCAGGCCAGAAGAGAACACCAGGATCCCATTATAGGTGGTTGTGAGCAACCACGTGGTTGCTGGGAATTGAACTCTGAACCTCTGGAAAAGCAACCAGTGCTCTTAACCTCTGAGCCACCTCTCCAGCTTGACAGGCAACTCTTAAATGCAGTTTTTAAAAGATCAGATTCACTCAAAGAGAGGGATTTCCCAAGGTCATATTGCAGATTATTGTACACAATCTTATATCTTCTTTAAGAGACTTGTATCAGCAAATCAGGGAATCCGCTCTTGTTTTACTTTTTTTTTTTTTTTTTTTTTTTTTTTTTTTTTTTTTTTTTTTTTTTTGCTGTGGTTTACATTTCCCCTTTTAAACTGTAATCATCCAGGTCCTTGAACTTAGTTTTGAAAGGAGGAACATTAAGGCATGAGCTAACTCTCCATTCAGTTCACTTTAAACTGTTCTTGTTTTCACTGTCTCATAAGAAAATATATTTTCCAGCATCAAAACAAACACATGGATGAACATATAGCTGTCCTGCCTAGGCGATCATTATTTCTGCTAATTGTGATCTAGGCAACTAAAGTCCGGGTCCCTGATATGTCTAAATATCAGCCTTATTTAAATGACATTATTCTACAATGGTGGCCCTGGTCCATCTATTTCTTTAAAAACTGTATAAATGGAGCTATAATTACCCACCTGCACTGGGTGATGTGAGAATAGCTATTAATTGCTTTGGCTGTGAGGCAGTCAGATGAAAGCTTCTTTAAATGAAAACCTGGCATGGAGTTGAGAAAGTGAGTCACAGAAAAACACTGGGCTAAAGTGAGGTCACTCAAAGGATACATTTATCATACAAGGTTTGGGACTTGGAGAACTCTATAAAAAAATAACCCCCAGAATCTCAGTGCTCAGACATTGTTTTCAAGTCTACAACCTCTGACAGTTGCCTTGAAGAGCTCCAGCAAACATGTTCAGTGCATGTGTGTGTCCTTGTACTTTGCATACCTTGCCTTGCAATGTCTCCATCTCAATGGCCTAAAACAGGTAGCATAAGGTATTTTCACTTTTGTTGTTGTTTTTTTTTTTCCTAATGAAAGGTGCTCTGAGTGTTTTTGAGTACTTTGTTTTACAGGTAGACTATGTTCTGCCTACTTCTGTCTTAATGGAAGAGTCTGGATGAAGGCTGAAATCAGTAGAACAAAGCATAAGTCCTTGTATATTTTAACAGGAAGGAATTAGGGAAGCAATGTCTGCAGCGAACTATGCACGTACTCCTCTACACACCTGCCTCACCGTTCTCTTGAGATGCTGGAAATCAGGTAGCAACATGAGTGTCTTGAAGCATGTATCCAACAGATGTTTGAGCTTGGGAAGGAAATGTCATGACAACATGACTATAAAGGCAGAAGCAGGATGTAGCATTCAATTTGTATCCTAGTGATGCAGGGCACTCAAGTACCAGCACGAGCAAGCAAATATTGCTTTTTCTTCTTGCTATATATAGCAAGCAAAGCTCGATTATGATGCGCTGAAATTAACTTATCCTGTCATATAGGATAATTTCCCCAGGGGAAATCAACAGTGTCATTAGATACTGGAGTTGTAGCAGATATGATTGTGTACATGGTGCAATGTTTATATAGCTATTCTGCTATCGTGAGAGAGTGTTGCAGTGGATCAACACAAAATGACTTTTGTGCACACTTTCTCACTTACCAAGTAAGATAATTTTACCTACATCTTCTAATAGAATAGTTTTTGTGGCCCAGTGTATTGAGGTGAGTGTGATTTTAATGCAAATGCTTTTTGCAGCTGCATGAATATTTCTGGCCAGATTAACCAGGATAAAACTTAGAAACTTGAAAGAGAGAAGTAAAATCACTTCAGAAATTCTCTGTCAGGAGAGGCAATTACAGGAAAATCTGGGTGTTTAAATCATTATTTTGTAGTCTTACAAAATACCCGATATTTAGGTATTCAATTATATCCTATAAAGATAAGATTCCGAGAGAAAAAGATCATATAAAAATCTAAGTTAAATCTACAACAAGCTGAAAAAAATTGAAAGGTAAAAATAAGAACAAGAAAAAAGGGCAAGAAATGGAAAATAGTGGCAGAAATAGTCAACATCAATTCATCTATATCAAACATCTCTTTTCACATCCATGGTCCATGTATATAAACTAGAAGATAGATTGTCAGAGAGGGTAGAAAAAAAAAAGCAAGAACTAAATTTATGTTATCTAAGGAAACTTACTATAACAATGAAGACTAGAAAGATGGTAGATAGGTTAATAATAAAAGGATAGAGAAAGTATATGCCAATACTAATAAAAAAGAGAAAATCAATATATTAATTTCAGAGCAGGTTACATTATCAAGCATAATGTAAAGGGATACAGTAGCTTGAGATATAGTTTAGCAGTTCTTGCTCTCAGAGGACCCAAGTTCAGTTCCCAGTGGCTTCCAACTGCCTATAACTCCAGATCTAGGGGATTTGACTTCTTGCCTCCTAAGTACCTGCCCTCAGGTCCGTATACTTACACCACAGACACACACACTTATTCAAAATAAAATAAATAAAAGATTAACATAGTTATATGCCATTAACAACTCTTAATATGTATTCACTTAATCTCAAAGTGATGAAATATGAGAATTCATAGAACTTTGAGAACAAATTAAATGATTCGATTATTACAGTAGGGGATTTCAGGACCCCCTCCCCCAAGAACGGACAGATCCAAAAGGCAGAAAACTAATACAGACAAGTTGAATTCAACAGTCAGACCCAACAATCAACTGAATATATTTGGTATCTATAGAGTACTTTACTTAAAACAGATGATTACATATTCTTCTAAAGCTAACATGGAATATTCGCTGAGATTGACCACATCTGGGACAGAAACTACACCTTAGCAAATTGATAAGGTTGAAAATTGTGCAATATCACCTATTCTCAGACCACAATGAATTAAACTAGAAATCAATATCAGAAAGCGGATGGATAATCTCAAGAAACTTGTAGACTGAACAAACAACATAGTCTAAATAAGATGTGGGTCAAAAGGAGAAATGTAAACATATTTTGAACTAAGCAAGATCAAAAAATGTAACATAGAAATGTGTGAGATATAGATAAATTGTGCCCAGAGGGAAATTTATAGGATTACATTGCATATGTTATAAATGAAGAAAGATCAGCAACTAAAGTTTCCATCTTATGAAACCAGAAAATGAAGAGTAAATTAAATTCAAAGTAAGCAGAAGAAAGTAAGTAATACAATTTGAGCAGAAATCAATGAAATTGAAATGAGGAAATCAACAGAGAAAATCAATGTGACTAAAAAAAAAAACCTGATTCTTTTGGAAGATCAACAGAAACAATAAGCTTCTAGCCACACTAAAAGAGAGAGAAAACACAAATTACTAATATCATGTATGAAAACAGAAACATCAATACAGACCATATGGACTTTAAAATAATAAAGAAATATGAAAGTCCTGTGTCCATAAATTGGATATTTTAGACGTAACAGACCAGTCAGTTATTAGAAAGAAATGTCTTCTAAAACTGATACAGAAAGAAGTAGATATTATGAATAAATCAGTGTCTACTAAGTAAACTGAATCAATAATTTAAAACCTCTCAAAACAGCAGCCACCAGACACGGATGGTTTTACAAGTTAATTCTAACAACTGTTTAGGAAGAAATCATATAAACTCTTGATAACCTTTTTCTAAACTTGACATTAGAATGGTGCTACCATTGTAGAACAAGTAGTAAGAACTTGTCTATTTATGTCTTCTGAAAAAGGTTATATGAGAAGAAAAATGCAGACCATTATACTCTCCAAACAGAAAAAAATCACCACAAAATGGTGCTATAAAATTGAATTCAACAACATACAAAGAGAGTTACATCTCACATATTTATTGTAACCCATAACATTATAGGTTAAAAGAGAAAAATCACATAATGTCAACATATGTAGACTAAAGATCATATACAATCTAATTCTATTACTGGTGAAAATTCTCAGCAAATTAAGAACAGAGGGAGCTTCTGTAACATGACAGAGAATATCTACAGAGCAAACAAGAAAAATCTACAGATAATATCACACCTTAGGAGAGAAACTGTATTTTCCATTATGATCAGACATGAAGCATAGATGTGTCTTCTTAATACTGTTTTTCAACACCATGTTAGAAGTCCTAAATGATACAATGAGATTTTAACAGTGAGTAAAATGTATGCATATTAAAAAGGGATAAGTAAAACCATCTTTATTTGCAGATGGCATGATGATCAATGTAAAAAATATTTTTATCATCCCTTCTCCAAAAAGAAAAAACAAACAGCTCTCAGAAACAATCCCCAAGAAATCTTCCTGTATGTGATAACAGTTTAACTGCAGTACACAAGATTATTACCACAAAGTTAATCACGTTTTTCCTGTATACTAATTAATAGTAAATAGGAGGGATGTAAGATTCCATACTCCCACTTATGTTAATGGCCTCCAAAGTGAAACAAGTATGGTAAATATGGTGATGGGTACTATATAGGAGGAAAGATATACAGATAGAAAGTGAGAACTACATGCATAGAGAGATAGACCATGTTCATAGACAAGAAGACTCAATACTGCTAAGCTGTTAGTCCTTCCCAACCTCCTCTGTACATCCAAAGCAATGCTCATAAAATTCTCAATGAGTTATTTTGTGAATGTTGAAAACTGCTCCTACAGTTTATATGGAGAGGCACAAGACTCAAGGTAGCCATGACAGGCAGAGACAGGCACTCCACAGAACAAGGTGGCCAGCAACACTAGCCACATCAGCAAACTCTGAGTTTGATTGAGAGACTCTATCTCAATGAATAAGGTTGAACTATGATGGAAAATGATTTCCTATGTCAGAGTCAGGCTCCCACAAGAGCAAACACATGTTCATATACACCCACACATTTGAAAACTTACATAAACATTTATGCACAACACACACACACACACACACACACACACACACACACACACACGGAGGGTGGGAGGAATAGAAAAAAAAGAAAAAAATAGGTTTGATGGAAAGCTATAATTATCAAGGCCATGGTATTGGTGAAAGAGAAGATATAGATCAATGAGAAAAAATAGAGAACCCTAGCCGGGCGGTGGTGGCGCACGCCTTTAATCCCAGCACTTGGGAGGCAGAGGTAGGCGAATCTCTGTGAGTTTGAGGCCAGCCTGGTCTACAAAGTGAGTCCAGGACAGCCAGGGCTACACAGAGAAACCCTGTCTCGAAAAACCAAAAAAAAAAAAAAAAAAAAAAAAAAATAGAGAACCCAGAAATACTCCCGTACTAGTGAAGTCAATTTGTATCTTAGAAAGGCACAAACATATGTGATGAGTAAATACAGTTCTCAGACATAAGACTTGAACAAATACACACCCCCACACACATACATATGTATACATATATACATGTATATGCACACATACATATATATACATATATACATGTATGTATGTATCTGCCTTACAAGGCTAGAATTACACGCTGTCATGGCCACCTTGAGTCTTGTGCCTCTCCATATAAACTTTAGGAGCAGTTTTCAACATCCACAAAATAACTTGCTGAGATTCTTGTGAGCATTGCTTTGGATGTACAGAGGAGGTTGGGAAGGACTAACAGCTTAGCAGTGTTGAGTCTTCTTGTCTATGAACATGGTCTATCTCTCTATGCATGTAGTTCTCATTTTCTGTTTTCATATCTATCCTCCTATATTGTATCCATATATATTGTATTATATATTATAATTTTTTAATAATTATAAAATGTTATATAATTATAATATATAGTAATATATATAATATAAGGAAAATCTAGGTCCTTACACTTTTCATGAAAAAGAATTCAAATTATAATTCTATGTGAAAACACACAGCTGTAAATCTCCAGGAGGTAATGTAGGAAAATCTTAGATTATTTAGGGTATGACAATTATTTTTAGATATAATTCCAAGGGTAGGACCCATGAAAGAAATAATTGATAAAGTGATTGCCATTAAAATTCAAAACCAAACCTCTGTGAGAAACATTGTCAGTAGAGTGCAAAAACAAATTACAAACTCAGAGAAAATATTTCAAAGGCCTCCTTTATGTATGTAATATGCAAAATGTCTCCTTAAAAACCAATAATTAATAAATAAAGAACATAGCTGAAAGATGCCGAACAGTTGAACACAGCTCTCACCAAAGATACACAGATGGCCTGAGCGTATGTGCGAGGATATTGACATCATAGGCCCATAGGCAGCTGCAAGTTAAAATGAAAAACCAACACACACCTACGAGAATGCTAAAGTCTAAAATAAAAACAACTAGGTATGGGCATGCTCATGCATGGATGGTGAAAATACATAACGGCAAGCCTATTGAGGAAACATTGACAATTTCTTGCAAAACTCAACTACTCTTAGCATTCTGCTCAGCTATCACACTCCTTTATTATGTGTCCCAACTTCTGCCCATGCAAACCTCTGCACACAGAAGTTTACAGCAGCTTTGTTCAAAATGTGCCGAAATTCAGAAGCAACTAACAACAGGTAAATGGATAAATAAATTCTGATACTTAGGTCTGAGTAACATTAAGCAATGAAAAGTAACGAGCTTTCTGCTAAGCCAAGAAAAGACATGGAGGAAACATAAATCTTGCAATGTGAAAGAAGCCAATCTTAAATGCTTTTAGATTATATGTTTCCAATTAGATGGCATTCTCAAAAAGGCAAAATTATGAAGACAGTAAGATCTGTGAATGTAAAGAACAAAAGACAGAGGGGGTAGAATAAACAGGCAGTTTTTTTAAGACTTTGAAACTGTCCTTTCTGGTACCACCTAACAGACTCATGACGGTATGTGTCTAAATCCATAGAATGTACAACATGGACATTGGACTTCCACATAAGATATGCACTTCGGAGGGTAAGGTGCTGTTGTGGGTTCATCAGTTAATAAGAAATGTACCACTCTGGTGTGGGACATCAACTATCTGTTCAATTTTGCTATGAACTGAAATTTTCCTGAAAGAGTAAAAAGCTAAACAACTCTATGCAGCCAAAGAGAATTGCTTAGGTAATCAGGAAGTCTCTTAAACATACACTAGGCTGGGAGATGGGTCTTCTAACAGTAGTGTAAGTGTGATGCCTATTAAAGTGTGTGTGTGTGTGTGTGTGTGTGTGTGTGTGTGTGTGTGTCTGTGTCTGTGTGCACAGATAGAAACCTTGAGATCAACCTAAATCACGCACATCTATGGCCATAGGGGATCAATCAGTAGAGAGTGGAGAATAGCACAGCGCTCACAGTAGAAATCCAGCACCTCTCTTTGGGGAGTCGAGGAAAAGCTGCACAGAGGCTTCTGGAGACATGGCTGCTTGGATGATTGTCATAACTCCTCATACTTTAGTGCACAAGAGAGATCTTAATGACAATATTTTTGACATCTCAAATTAGTAACAAAGCCTCATTGTTGATATATATAAATAGCAATGGGTGGTTTTCTAACTTGAGCAGACATTTTTTTTTTTTCTGGCTGATAGCATTTTTTTTAATAATTTATTTTTTATTTCTTCAAGTTACATCTCAATCACAATCCCCTCCCTACTCCCCCCTCCAGTCCCACCCTTCCACCCTCCTCCCCCTCAAACCCCCATCCTCTTCCCTTCTTTTTTTTTTTTTTTTTTTTTAGTTTAAGGCATTTATTTTCCCCCCAACAGCTCTCCCTTTCAGTCCAAATAATGGTTCTTTTTCTTATAACTATAAATACAATACAAAACAACAGAAATAAATAGGCCACAATTATAAGAGTTATATGGCTTAGCATACATTCCCAATGTCCAGTCCATATGTATTTGGCACCTGACTTTAACATTCTACTATCTAACCATCTCCATGAGTT